>WBMV01004518.1:1245987-1358494 GCA_013396655.1 Campylorhamphus procurvoides
GGAATAAACCGCCCCGGGAGCTGCCTCCTCTCCCACCACATCCCACCATATCCCACCACATCTCACCGCCGCCGCGCTTTCCCACTCGGGGAAGAGCATAACGCGGCTGTCCGTGTCAATGGGTCTGTCACCCACCAAAGACCACCACCGCACCTCCTCCCCCGCAGGTCCCCGACACCCCCCGATACCCCCGTCGGGGATGCCGAGGGACACGGACACACGTGGTACCCCCCTGCCCTCACCTTTGTATTTCTCCATGGGGCCGCNGGGGTGTTGGGATGGGGCCGGGCAGTGGCTCCCGGGGGTCCCCAGCGCTGTGCCCGGGGGGGATGCCCTGCCCGCTCCCCGTGGTTGGGATGGTGTCTGCTCCGGCTGTAGCGGGGCTTCGGGCACGTTCAGGGAAAAGCCCCGGGCATCCCGGCATAGCCCTGTGTGTGGTCCCGGTGGGTCCCGGTGCCGAGACCCCAGAGAGGAGCCGGCCAGTGACCCCCCTCCTCGCTGCTCTGGGGTGTCGGGCTGGGAGCTGGGTTCTCCTTCTGCCTTCCCAGGGCAGCTGTATCCTAAAGCCAGTGAACTTGCACTCTCCTTTCCAGCGACATCACTGAGGCTTCCTCGTAGGACCTGCCTCCTGGACAGAGCCGATCTCATGTCCCTCTCCTTGGGTTCCAGTAACATTTTTGCCAGCCTTCCACCACTGCAGCCAGAGCTGACCTCAATACAAGATACAGATGATAATCTGTCCTCAGGCCAATATTTTGGAGACACTGCAGAGATTTAATGTTTATATCAATAATGAAAACATTGAAAGTTGCAACAGGCAAGGTCTACCAGGGTTATAGGAGAAATTTTCTTTGCAGAATTAAGCTGTCAGTGTGGGGACAAGGGAGCTATACCTGCCTATTACAGGGCCTTTGTGGCAAGAGGTGAAGCTAGGTGCCTGACCAGGGTGGGCAGCTCCACTGTTAGCTAGAAAATTAACTGCTGTCCTTGGGAGCTGAAAAACAAGAAACGAGAAATCAGCTTTGCATCATTCACCAGAGCTACACCCAGTGTCTCTCTGTGTGAGCATCTAGTCCTCCTTCCACTGGAGGCTGATGGTCACACCAGGGTCACACCAAGCACATGTTGTTGAGATTAATCTTCATCCTGCTACTGTGACCTGCTTTGGGGTCTGGACAGAACAGAACCTGGGCCTGAAAGTGCAGGCAGGAATGTGGTGGTGTGTCCTGCAGTGGAAATGAAGCTCTTCCTGCAGAGAGCAGTGGGACAGATGGGTGGGTTCCAAAAGCTCACAGCCCTTGCACATGGGCTCTGCTCTGCAAGTGGGGCTCTCACATCTAAAGAGCCTGGAGTACTAAAAAGTATCTATTTCCACACATCCACCTGAGTCTGATGGTAGGGGGAGCATCATTGTTTCCGTGAGTTAGCAGGGTCATGGTGTCAGCAAGGAGAGGGCAAAAAGAGCAAGGAAAGTTAAACAAAACCAATGAGAGAGTCACAGAAAAAAATCCGTATTTCCCAATTTTTGAACCTGTCAGCCCACAGACCATTGACATCCATGGTCCAAGGAAGTCTTGGGATCTGTTGCTGCTGTTTATGTAGAAAAAAGCCCCAGCCTCCATCATATGGTGCCCTCCTTATATTTTCTGAAAATAGCCATAAGGAGCTTCTCTTGGCTCACATGGAAAGCAAGCAGCCAGGCTGGAAGAGCACAGCCCTGCCACTCCTCAGGTCCTTGTGTGCCCCTCCTGAAGTGTGCCTGTTTCTTGAAGCAGCTGAGCAGGCATTAGTCAGCAGGACTAATTAAAGATGATACCAGTTAAACAAACTAATTAAAGATTATTTAAAAGATCAAGATGTCAGATACCTGTGACTCCTGTCTTCAGGACCCAGAGCCTTTATATCCCCTCCTTGTCCTTCCTTCCTCTCCCATGATAAGGATGCTCTGGAATCCTAGGACTGCTGGTTAGGCCCATGGCAATTGCTGGGCGGGTGACAATGGGACAAATTGTAATGCCAGAGGAATACAAGTTCGTCCTGTTTGCCCCCGTCCTCTTGCAGTAGGAAGTATCCAAAATACTTTAGAGTATTCTTTTTTTCAAACAGGCTGTTGTGCTCTGGGGTTTAATAAAACTGGGGGATACTCAGACCCTGCTTAGCATGAGGAATTAATATTCCCAGTGTTGGTGCTGAAGTCTAGATGTTTGCCACTGTGCTCAGCGAGAAAAAACACTTGTGAACTTGTTTTCCTGGTGGAGCTTCTTGAAGCCAATAAAATAACAGACATCTACCTGTGCACCCATGTATACCTTGCTTTGTTCCTGCTTATTATTAGTGATGCCTATTAGTGATGATTATTATTAGTGATGACTCAGGTGTGAGAAGCCTTGAGGATCAACCCAATCCCATTCAAGGCTTTTCTTATGTGGTTGATGTCCTATCCTTCCGCACAGAGGATCATCATACTATAGATGACATGTTTTAATACTTTTTTCTCCCTGCATATTCATTCCATATTAACAGTCTGCCTGCTAGTGAGATTGGCACCTTTGGCTAAAGTTCTCAAGTACCATGCTGTGTCTTCCAATTGATGTAATTCTGCTTCTCCAGCCTTACATTCTCTCATTTTAACACTTTTGCTTCCTGTGAAACAGAGAAGGAATCAAGTATAAACTTAGAAGCTTAAACAGAGTCTATAAACAATTACAATGATCTGCTAAATACCTTGTGTAGAAGCATGATCCTGATCCTCTGTTATATCCACTGGTGAAGTTAAATGCTTTTCTTTTTTCCCTAAATATTGACATTAAGCAGGTGTACATTGTTTCATTATTGATGTTACACTTATCTTCTGTATCAACAAAGTCCTTAATGCTTATTTTGTCTAAATCTTTGCTATGACTTTCTTCTCTTTGGTGGCATTTGGCTTGCTTTCCCCCTTGGTTAAGCAGGAATCAAAGTCTAATCAAAGTTACTGACCTCTCCGTGGTGAAAATCAGAGGCAATCCTGCCATGAGAGCTTGTGTGCCAGTGCCCTCCACCACCTTCAGGGAAGTTGTGCTTGATGGAGACTGCCAGGCAGGACCACACCTGACATGGATAGTGCAGAGCTGCCATCTGGGGTGTTTTCTCCCAGATGTTGTTCATTCCAGTTGCAGCAGTCCATAGTGTTCAGACTTTTACCTTTCCTCAGGGAAAATATTCCAGCTGGTAGAATAAAAGAAATTTCCTCCACACCTGAATGTATCTGTTGTTTCACAAGGCTCTTCTTTCTCTCTTCCCCATGCACTTATCAAGGCTGTAAAAATCTAGTCCTGAAGTCTACTCAGCAAGACCAAGCTCAGTCAGAGGTAAACTTAACTTTCTTGTGTTAAGCTCCTGAAAGATGGGAAATTGTGTCAAATACTCCAGGTGTGCAGGCACCTCGGGGACAGATGGAGACTGGGGTTATCAGTGAGATGTGCTCAGATCAATGGTGGTGCAGCAGTGCCCTCTTTCCTTCCAAATATCATCTCAGGTATATACTTAGATAAGGGTGCAACATCTCTGTGGACAGTTGTGGTCAAGCAGGCATAAAACTATTCCAGAAAGATTTGACCAGAAGTGAGTTTTGTGACAGATCTGAGATTAGATTAAAGCTGAGCTGTGTCCTGTGAAATGCCAAGAAATGAGGAAGCCAAAGATTTCTTTCCTTTGGCATCCCTGGCTGCAATGCTGCCATAATCTGAGGGGAGAGAATTCCTATTGTCTATATGTGGATCCCTCTCAACAAATGAAGCCTGTGGACCAGGCTACAGCTGACCCAGCAAAACAACACTGCTGTCTCCGAGAGGGAGAAGTCTTTCTCTCTCCTCCCCCTGCCTCTGGCCAAATGATCTCTCTCTTCCTACTGTCATTTTCACAGTTATTGGACAACCTTCCATGCTGAAATGGTGGAAAACTAAAATGGCAAATTCTTCTCCTACATGAGGAGGACAAGTTGTGTTGCATTAGAGTCACGCAGGATTGGGACAGTACCAGGTAAGTGGCAAATACCCACAGCTGGATGGAAGGAGGAGACCACATGAGGATGTCCACACAAAGAGGTGAGACCACACAGGTGGATAAGAGCGATCATCAGTCATATGCTCAGCTGTCTCCTTGAAAGTCCTCCCTGATTCTTCTAGAGGGAGCACAGAGCAGACACTGACAGGAGTTCAGGATGTTTATGGAGCTCCCATCAATGCCTTTGAGTCCTGATCTGCTGAATCCTGCCTGTCTTACATAGATTTTCTCATTTAAGGGATGAAGGGAATAGTTGGTGTTGGAAAGTTGAACGGAGTCCTCTGCTTATTCCCCATGGAGGTCTAAATAGCTGAACTCTGCTAATTGTTCTGATTCAAATGATCAAAGACTCCATGCTGAAACTCTGAGCCACCCAGGCCCTGGGAACATCATTTTCTATCTAGGGCTGTGATAAATGACGTTGCCATGTGACTTACTGCAGAAACATGTTAAAGATCCTGGGCTACCCACTCAGGAGCATGAGCAGAAATCTTTTCCCAATAGAAACCATTATGGGTGCTTTATAGAAGACCAGACTAGTTCCTCAGTTCCAGGAAGACACTGGGAGCCTGCCAGGGTTTAGTCAGTGAAGATGGGTCACTGGGACAGCATGGGTGTTCCAATCAAGGCTACTCCCTGGAAAGGGCTAAATACTGTTGGAGAACATGAGTCCTTCATCCCAGATAGTTTGCAAGTATGCTGTCTATGGGTGTCCCTTTTGAGGACTTTCTTCTTCCCTGTGAAGTGTTTCATGATTCTAGCCATAGAAGAGGTGACCAAATTCTCCCCCAACTGCAGCTGGCCTTAAACCAGTGTTGCTCCACTGACTTCTGTCCAGCCATTTCTGACTTTCACCAATGAAAGGCAAGACAGTCAACCCTAACACAAACAAAACCAGAGCTGTTTAGCTGCTCAGCTATACAAAAGCTTCCTAGCTGATACATTCCAGCAATATTTTGGATTCTCTCAGACATTAACTGTTTCAAAAGAGCATGGCTGGGAAGAGGGTGGCTGAAGGGAGGGGGGATTTCCCATTAAGGACAGCAGGACCAGATGTATTTTTGATGAGCTCCTCTTGGCTTCCCATTCCTTGACATTTCCTTTTCAGTTGTTGAGTCCAAGCTGCTTCTAGACCAAATTACAGAGAGCCCTAATAGCAAGAGTTGTTTTCTTTCCCTCGACAGATAGAATACCTTCTTCTGGCCAAAGGATGAGACATGCTGACCAGACAGTGTGCTCAACAGCCACAGCCTTAGTTCCTTCTGGAGGTATTTCTTCCTTATATTTATTTTCCACTTCAGACCCTCTACCCCCTCCAGAGAAGCCCCTCAGCTTTCCTTTGACAGTGTTCAATATGAGCTAAAGGAGCCCAAAGCAGTGTTTGTTCCCTTTCCCTCCAAACTCCACATGGGGATGCTCACACTGGCAGGGTTATCAATGCACTGTATTACAGCATGTAACACTCACAGGCACCACAGGACATGGCTATCGGCTTCCTAAGAGTTTCTGATACATAATTAGCCATGTGTGTGGTGCATCTCCCCCTCCCCCTGGGACAATGATCTGAGAAATGCTCATTGGGCCTTGGCCTTGACAAACAGCACCTGGGCTAAGCTCCTCTTGAGCTTATCAGAAACACTGTCTGCTCCCAGGAACTTGTGCTGTCTAATGAGCTCCTGGTTTTTAACAAACAGCCTTGGAAACTTCCTTTTCTTGCCTGAATAACAATTCAAGTAGAATAACATTTTTGTTATTGAATTTTCAAAGAAAGTTACTGACCTGAATTGTGGCCAGGATGGAAAATCACTATGACTAAAGCCAAGGCTCTTGTGACCCTATAAACAGTGTTCCTGAGTCCCTTTGAGCTCTCCTGACCCACAGTGGGCTGTGACCAGCACATCCCTCTGAGTGGGGCCTCTCAGAGCCAAGAACTCTCCCTTTGCTGTCCTTTGGGGACCATCACCAGGGACAGTGAGGGAGCCTGGGCTGACACCCCCACTCCTCCAGGCTCAGCCCTTCACCTGTGGACAAGATGCAAAGGCATCCAATGTGAGTATTTCACTGAATTCAAGGAGACATTTTTCACAGGTGTATACCTGGTATAGACTCCTTTAAGTCTGTGTGCCTGGGGGTGTGAATATGCTATAGCAAATGTAGTGGGAATGGTGCTCTCTTAGATTCTTAAGTATGTCAGATTTTAAAGTTACTGTTGTGCTTATAGTAAATTCTATATGAATCTTTTGTTAAATTGTTTAATTTAAGCTATTGATGAAGTGCTGGTAAGTGCTATGAAATCTTTAGGCCTAAACTGCTGATCAGTTCAGGGGTTCAGTTTGGCAAGGGGGTCTACTCTGAACCTTGAGACTCAACGAGAGGGTCTCCGTTGTTCCTTTTTTTCTTACCCTTTCCTATCCTTACCTTTTCCCCACCTCCCCACCCCAGCCTCCACATAGATAATTGTGGAGTTGATTTTGGTTTTAGATTGATTGGTTTTAGATTTTAGTTTGCTGTTTCTCTGTCTGCTTTAACTATCTAGTAAGGAGTAGAGCAAACCTTGCCAATGAACTGTTTCGTGCTTTCACTTTTACATTAAACCCATTTTTGTCAATAACCTTGCTGGTGATTCTTTAAGTGACCTTAAAACACTCGTTCCTGACACCACAGTACTAGTTTTTGAGGGGATAGGGTAGGAAATCATGGCTCTCAGCTGAGAAAATACTAGAAACTTCATCCACTCTTATGGATTTTACCAGTAAACCAACAGTGAGCAAAATCTCTCCCAAGCTGGAAGGAAAAAAGCTCTGTGGACTATCAAGCTGTCAAGCAAGGGCTTGCCTCAACAGAGCTGAACTCTGCACCTTTCAGCACCACTAAAACTTACCCAGGCAAGAAGAAAAACTGATTTTATCAAAATATGGGAAAACATTAATTTTTACATCTTGCTACATTTTCACTGGGATTTTTTTAAGCCTCCCTGATCACCACAAACTGTGGCCTGATGTCAACTGTGAGCTTGCAGAAGGCTATTTATTCTGGCATTTTCCCATAAAGAGCCCTTTTCGGTCTGCAGCTTTTCTTTAGGCCTAAACCACTTCTGCTCAGTCGAAGTCAAGAAGCAGAGTTTCTGTGGTCTGCACTGCTGAAGTGGGCAAGGGGCAAGAACAGGACCCTGTGGTTCACACAGGAGAGCACCAATAAACAGCAGTTTGTGTCAGTGGAGGCTGAGCACTACAGAGGACTCCAAGCTTCCTTCCCTGCTATTTAATATTAGATGTTAAGGTATGTCAAACTACCTGCCAAAGTGGAATTAACTACCAGGTAACAGGTCTTGCCCATGTCAGTTGAGTCTTCCACTTTTTTTTTTCATTCCTGTGAAAAAAGATTCAATTAAAAGTCAAGAAATCTGCCTCAGTAATTACCAAAAAATGCAGTTTCCCTTTTCACACGTAGAGCAGTGGAGCTGAATTTCCCCTGCCTTCCCAACTATCATTAAGTATTCTGTTTAAATAGGCCAGCTTCATGCCATCTATAATGAAGTTATAGTGTATTGCTCTGTTATGAATGATGAAGCTGTTGTGTCCTACGGGGAGAAAAATCGCTGTAATCCAACTTTCCTTTTGAAAAGGCCTAATGTATCCACATGAGATCTTCTGGCAGAGACAACTGAGAGAATATAAATAGAAGCTTAAAAGAAGAAGGAGGGGAAGGGGAAAATAACTCCAACAGGGCTGAGTAGCTGAAATTCACAAGTTTAATAGGACGATGGATGACTGAAGAGCCTGTTCTGTGACACAATTAGGACTTTATGTAGGCCTTTTTCAATTATTTGTAGCTGACAAAATATCACACAAAGGCTGTTTCACACTGCAGGCCAGGTGCCCAGAAATGGGTTTTTTGGAGGAAGGGAGCAGCTCGGGTAGTCGCCCAGGGGCACAGGCCTCTAGGATCGCCACCAGCTAAGTTAGGCAACAGTGTGTGTCACCTCGTGTACAAGTGACAGGAGTGAAGAGTGTCCTGCACTGCCTGAGGCCCCTGTACACTCAGGCCACCATCTCTCAGGGAGCAGAGAGCTGCAGCCACAACAGTGTGGGGTGGGAGGTGACTCTAGAGGTGCATAAGGTCCATCTGGGATGCACCTTTCTGGTCCTCGCCAAAGACAGATATAACAAGGGGCTCTGTGAGTTTCTGCTACAGGAAGAGGTTTCTGCTGAAAGACAATTCTCAGAACTGAAGTTATATCAAGAGATCTTGTCTGGGAGCCTGTTCTGTCCCCCTGCTCACTTCTCACCATCCAACTCCCAAACATTATTGTTCTTGTGGCACTTAGTTCTCAGCACAAAACTACTGTAGTTCAACCACCATGGAACATCTTTTGAAATAACCTGCAAGTGTTTGCAGACAGTGTTCACACCTCCAGTGGCTTCAGTGCTGTAGCTTATGCAGGTGACATAGAGCAGAAGAAAGGTGGTGAATTGGTGAGCAACAGTGGCTTTAGTATCTCATGTATTAGAATGTGCACTGCCACAGGTGCAAATTATTTACAAACGTTGCCTCTGAGTGGTAATGCCTTCCCTCACCCCTTCCCTTGTGTCAGCACTGGTGACAGGTTGGCTGCCTGTCGAGGCTGACAGGATTGCTGATATGACTAAAAGCTACTCAGTTTTTCTTCACAGGATCAGTTTTTCAGCTTTTCCCCCCGGTCAGACAGGTGATCTGCCCACCCTGGTGGTACCTCCATTGTCACTCAAACTGGCCAAACACAGTGAAATTCTCCAGAGGGTTCTCTACTGGGGTTGCACCCAAGGGAGAAAGAGCACAAACGTAATTTTCAGGAAGCTGAACAATTAGTTAATTATGGAAAAACCAACCTTTGAGTGCCAAGAGGTCAGAGTGACATCGGAGCATTGAAGTGTTATGTTCTGGGCTGCCCAAGCACCATGGCACACCATTTATCATAGAATCATTTAGTTGATTCAATATTTATTAGCCTCAACAGAAGTTTCTTGTCATTTACCTACTATTGTTTCACAAATGTAGCTGGTAGGAGGATTTTTTTTGTGTTGTTTTTTTTGGTTGGTTGGTTGGGTTGGTTTGGTTTTTTATTTTTTTGAAGAGGACAGAGGGAACATCAAAAGCCAAAACATAAAAATAAAACACACACTTTAAAATGATTCAAAATATCAAACACTGGCTTCCCTCCTCCCACGATATCTGTGCTCTTAAATGCATCATTGCAAGGGGAATTATTCATGTAGTCTCATCAATAAATCTTACTTAAGTCCTTTATATTGCAGACCTCATTCATCTAGCTGCAACTCCCCTGTAAACGATAATTAGGGTAAGAGCTAACTGAGATACCACAGAGTTTGCTCCTGGCAGTCATTGAACATCCAGAGTATATCAAGGTTGTAAAGCAGGCATTTCTCAGCAGCAGTTCATTCACTGTAAACCCTGATTCAATTATTACCTTGTCTCTTGTTTCACAGCAAACACTTTGGTTCACATAAAGCCTCAGAGCATTTGTCAATGAATTCCTTGAATGGACTCAGCTGCATTGTTTCCTCTGTAGTATCTAGCCCAAATCCAGAAGAGTCAGCCAAGGGGGAGCCCTGTTTCCCTCTGGCAGCCTTACTAGGCTAGTCCTGCAGAGAGGTTTAGTTCTGCCATTGACTCTTCCCTCCAGTAGCTGGTGTGGTGGGGGCTGGGGTAGCACAAATAATGGAAATAGATAACAGATCTACTCCCAAGTGTGGAGACCCCAAGCAGCAAAATCAGCCTCCAAATCTGTCAGTCTGTTCCTGCCAGACCTGACTTGCCTTTTGATGTTTCTTCACTGGCTGCCCAGGGACGCACTATTAATTTACATCCAGCCCCTTACTCTTGCCAGCTCTGAAGGCTGGGAATTTCACTAAAAGGAGCTTTACTCTGTAGAGACCATCTTCTCCTGACTTAAGTCCAAACAATATTGCCAGTTTTAGCACAGACATTATAATACCCACCAAAGCAAGTGTGCCTAGCAGGGCTCTGCCCTGGCTTCAGCCCTGAACGCCAATGTAGCACAGACTGCAGGGCTCACAGAGCTCAGCCTGCTCTCCCTGCACCCCCAGACCCCTCCTCAGGGAGTCTCTTCTCCAGTCTGTTGGGGAAATGGAGACTCTAACTTAGCAAAGCCACTTGCAGAGTCAATAACACAAGGACAGTGCAAAACTTTTGGAGCTCTTTACAGCTAACTACCCAGGGTGAACCTTGGCCCTCTGGCCCACAGACCCTGCTCCTGTGGTCCCCTCTTGACCACAGTCTATTAAGGCAAGTGGCAGAAATAGGCAAAAGCTTCTGGCCACACTTGCCAAGGCATTGTTCAATCAAATGCCTTATTGGTGCTTAACCTGCCTCACAGACTGGATGGATCCACAGGACACGTTCACTCCCTCTGGCAAAACAGGCCACAAAGGCCACAAAGGGAAACCTGAAGCCTAGAGAGTATCAGTGACTTGTCCAAGTTCAGAGAGATGAAAGCATTGAACTTACGTGTCCTGACTTGCTGTCCAGCTACAAGACAATGAGGAATACCTAAAGGGGAAAAGGTGTGTTCTGCTCTAAGTCTTTATTCTGACCCCATTGTCCACCTGTGCTCACCCCACTTTTCAGGCCAGCACAACCATTTTGGGAGGCCACTGCTTAACTCAAAGCAGGGAACTGACTCAGTTTAAAAAGAAAAAAAAAATCCCCCAAACCCAACAATGGTATGCAACGAAATAAAAAGTAAAAAATGTTTTTTTTAAGCAGGATCGGTTCCTGAATGTCACTGAGAGCGACCCCACAAGCAGTCCTGCTGACATATCTGATGGCAGGAAAAAGCTGTGGGGGCGTGGGAATACCTTGAGCTGGCTGAACAGCCGCCCAGTGCTTTGTCTTATGAAATCACAGCCCGAGGAGAGGCTGCGCCGTGCCGCTTTGCTGCTCCCCCTCTCTCCCTTTCCCCTGGAACCCTCGGGCCCCCATCACTGCCATGACTACATCCAGCCCGGGATGTACATTTTAATCTGCAGTGTGTATATAAAAGAGAGCTGGAAGCAGTGGCTGTCTGAGACCCACCTGACCTTTGGATGTACAGCAAACTTCCTGTTCCAGAGCTGCCGGCTCTTTAATCTCCCAGTCTTTCAAAAATAAAAGTGAGCCTATGTGAAAAAATGCTTTGTAATGGGAACTCCTGGAACAACTTTTCTCTCTTGTCCTCTGACTGAGCCATAGAAAACAGTAAATATCTCTCCCAAGAGTCCTTTTTTTACAATAGAAAAATGTCAGGCAAAACTGAAGTTTCATTTCCCAGCCTTGGACTCAGCAGCAGACAGGCACAAAAGCTACAGAAAAATGAAACAGCAAGGGAAAAAAACCCCTCACTCTTGTTAATTCAGAGTTTGGGGAGATTTTTGGTGGAAAGCAAGAGTCTTTTGGTGGGGAGCAAGTCACACTTGGGAACTGGGTCTCCTTGCAGAAGGAAGTGGTCTTAGGCTATACTTGACAGCAAATTAGCATTGACATTTGACTTGTTTTGATCTGAGTTATTTACAATGGTATTATCTGTATATTTTTTACATGCTGTGAAGATTCCCATTGCCAGATGCCTTGCAATGGCTGTAGGATGCAGTGCATTCCACAGTCATTACTCAGGGGTCATAAACCTCACATTATTCGTGGGGAGGAGGGGAGCAGGGAAAAATAGTCTAACAATTAAAACAAAAAAAAAAAAGAAAGAAACCCTGGACTTAGATTTCACTGGGCTTGTGATTTTAACTGAAGGGAAATTAAAAATGTGCTTAGGCTGGCTGGCACTGTCACACTGTGGGGCTGACGACTGGAACGGATCCTTGTGAATTTGCTCTGCACATGGAAGTGCAGTCACTGTGAAAATATTCCCACTGCTCTGGGCTGGGGGAGGCTGCAATGGAGCAACTGCTCCTTTTCACTGCTGGGTCAATGATCCCCAGCTGGGGATTGCTGCTTATGGTCTGCAGAGCTTGGGCTGGCAGGACATGTCCTGGGGCTGGCACTGCACTGGAACTGCTGCTGCAGGGAAGGAGCCAACGCTCACGTGCTGGATTTTCAAAAGTGCAAGTGATTCAAAAGGGAGACTCTGGCTTTTGGGGTTTTTTTCTAGGGTTGGGAAACTCTCAAGAAAAGTTCCAAGGCCAAATCACAGACCTACACTTGTGTTCTTTCAAGCATATACTTCATTTGCAGACCTTCCTCACTTCCTAAAGGTGTGAAGATGCCCAGGGAGGTTAACAGGAGATGCCCAGGGAACATCTAGCATGGAAGTGCTTGGGGGCTACAAACTGGTAGGCAGGGAATGGAGTCCTGCCCTGCAGAGCAATGAGGCAGCATTTCCATGACATCTGGATGTCCAGGGGAAGGAAAAATAAGCAGCACAAAACTTTATTGAAGAAAGGTCTCCTTTAGACTCTGTATTTGCCCTTCAGATGGAGAAGCAGACATTTGAAAATGTCCCTGTGTCCTCCTAACTCTTTGGCTGGGGTTTGCCCAGCACTCCCCACCAGAAACCTGCACAGAAACACATGCTGTCAGCCAAGGATTGCTCACAAGAGACTATGGCTTCCTAAAAATCCTGAAGTTTCTCAGAGCTGGTCCTAAAGAGAAGAGGATAGAAAACGGGTTATTATGCCCTCATTCATAGCTGGTCTGGCAGCAACAAGGACTGTTGCTAAACAGTCTATAAACTGTCTATAAACATGGAGGAAATAGAGAGACGAGGGCTACTGGAACACATGTGACAATCTGCTGAAGTCCATGGGCCTCCATGCCTGTTGAAAATAAATCTATTAAATGTTCAAAGCAAAGGTCACCTCCACCTTGTACACAAAAATCGTCCAATTAAGGACTAGGGCTCTTCCAGCTAGGCCCTGCAGCAAAATAGATAGCAAAAACCTGTGTTTAAATACTCCACTGAAGTGATGCTTCTGCCCTTCACTGAGTTGTATGTCCAGTGTTATAACAGATTAATCTGACTTTCTGATTTTGACTTGATTTTGTCCCACCTGCAGTAAAAATCCAGTCTCTGGAGTAAGCAATCCAAATAAAGGAAGCATCTAACTGCCACCAGGTAATTTTGCTGGATTTGTCTACCGAAAAGTTTCTCTTGTGCCAGTGCCAGCACATTTAACACAGAGCAAAAATCCAGATAATGGCTGGGAAGTGAATAGGGAAAGTAAGAACCTTGCTAAAGGCTAACTTCATGGTGGTGTTGAATTCCCCACCTCTTACTCTCCAAGCAGGAACCTGAGTCCCCATTTCATCTGAGACTCAGTCCTTAAACACTCCCAACACATTGAAGTAAGTCCTTGGGGAACCTCTGCCTTTGCTGTAGGAGAGAACCTGTGTAGAGCATCGAGGGAGGGGCAAGGGCAAGGGGTGAGTCTCAGCGGACTGAGGAGTGGCAGAGAAGATGGGGAGCATGATATCTGCAGGGCACAGACCTTGATGCTGCAGGGGCCTTCTGGAGGCTCAAGGACTCTGTGCAGGATGTGTGGCTGCGTCGCATCCTCTGAGGTGCTGTTCGCCACTGTGGTCTGCTGGAGACCCAGGCGTTCAGCACATTCAGAGGTGTTGTCAAACACTCTTGTTTCCTTGAACGGCATCATCCCCCACCTTCCACACCCAGACTTAGGCTAGCCAGGTTTAAACTCCAGGTAATTAAGCAAACACCTAACTTTAAATACCAAGACATGAAAATATCTTTTCAAGATGTGGACTAGTGTTTTTGCTGAATTTGCAAGGATTGAGAAAGGAAACCAGTTAGCCCTTGAAATGGATATAACAGCATGGTCTAGTTGACTTTGCTGATATCTCAGGTCATTTTAAACCACAACTGACAACAAAACTAACACTTCTATCTGGTTTGCATGAATATCTATTTCTAGTGACTTAGTTATGAGAAGTCTTGGGTGGATTTTCAAACCTTTTGTTGCAATTTCACAGAATTTCACTGTAACTGTCATCTGTCTTGCTCTGGTCACTCATATCTCACCTCTCTGTTTTTTGAGAGCACACCCTGTTTCATAAGAGGACTTTGATATAACTCTGCAAAATGAAAAAAACCACCAAAATAAATGAGGCAACATGGATCCAGAAATTAAGAATAAAGCTCCAAACTTTATTCATTGACTTGAGTACAACAGTGATGCAGATTACAGTGGCACAGGAGTGCAATATGTGCTGTTTGCAGTATGACAGTGGAAACACTAATTGTACAGAACAGCAACCCAGCTCAACTTCTCATTATGCATACAAGCAGACTTACTGTACAGACAAGACATTGATTCACTTTTACAGAGACTCAGAGAGAGAGACAGGTGAATGGAAAAGACAGGGACACCTCCCCAGAAAGCTGGTTTGCAACATGTGGAGGGAGGAGAAAAAGAAAAATAAAATAATAAAAAATTCTATTGCCAAAGTCTACTGATTTCAAGGAAGGTATACCTTTAAAAAATTAGTTTCAGTTTCCAAAGCTTAAAAAAAGCCCCCAGCTGTAAGGCCCCCTTACAGGAAGAGTTGTCCACAAGGACCAAGCCGCTTGGACAGGACTGACCTGGGAAGGACACACAGAGCTCCTGTGGGTGTGCACAGTGGCCAGGACAGCCTGGCCCAAGGGGTGCAGGTGCCAGTGAGAGGCTGCACTGCTGTCAGTGGGTTTGCATCTGGGGGGAAGTGCATTCGGAAGGTGTTCAGTGACAAAAGCCCAGGCAAGTGTCCAGTGGGACCTGTCAAAGCGCCTAAGGGAGCTAGAGACTCAGCCTGGTAAGGCACCGCTGGAATTCCCATAGCTGTTCTGCTGCTGAAATGCTGCATTTCCTAATGCCCAGGAGCAAGGTCCTGTGGGCCTCAGCTTTGCGAGTCCTGGGGTCAACACTTCCATTGACTGTGGTGATCCTGACAGAACAGGTTTGCTTTCAGTCCTTCCTCTTTTACCTCAAAAGAAGGACCACAGTGCACGTGGAAGTATTACCTCTTCACACAGACAAGCATTTCTGAGCAAATCATTAGCAGAAATCTATTTCCCTGTTAGAAGCCCTCTGGGCAACAAATAATTTATTTTGCATACAGGCAAACAACATTAATGGCCAATTACATTCCCACTTCCTGCACTGATGCGTACATTAAAATTAACAATACTTCTGCCAAATGCGGGCATCACAAAGCTCCTGCCAGCAGAGTTGTCTGACCAAAAACTCAGGATCTTTGCATTGTGATAGATTTTTTTTTCTGATTGTATTAAGCACAAAAAAGGTGTGTGGGAGAAACCACAGGGCAAAACTCACCAGCCAGAGCAATGCTGCAGCCCACAGCGATGAGGGTGTTCCTGCATTAAAGGAGAAAGGTGCATTGTGCTGCTGTCACAGTGCTCAGGAGCTCTCCCAGCTCTTCATTACACAGCAATGGGGTAAAAACATATCACATATTGCCAAGACCAGCCCTTGCTATGCATCTACCCTGAAGACTATGCTGGACTCTAGCAGGTCTGTTGGCAAGGCCAAAGAGTCTGACAGGGCACAAACTGGACCACGACCTGGGGGGAACCGAATGGGGAAGGGGGCTGTGGACTCAAGCCCTAAGTATCTCTGGCATGGAAAGATGAGTGGCATTTTGAGACAGATTAGCTGATGTTCTTGTTTCCTGCAAGTGTTTTATTGCATCATCATTATCACTGACTCTATTCTCCACTGCTCTAGGTAACTTTCAGGATGTGGACATTCTCCTCCACAAACACATTCCAAAGGAAAGCAATGAATCATGGAGTGAGAGAGAGGGTGGTTTCCATTTGGTCTACCCTACAAGGCTATGGTCCAAATATGCCAAGATCTCCTCCTATGTCAGGATGAGCCAAGATAAGTAATTCCAAGATGAGTTTAGAGGATGTTCATATTTTAACCATTCTGGGGCCTAATTTTTCTGTTGCTTGTTCTAGGAGCTTCATACCATTAATTTTAGTCCAGATACTCCTATGCCGTGAACTCCAAACCTGATTTCCCCACAGCTTGAAACAGGTACTACAGGCTCATACCAGTGTTTTGCTCTAATCCTGCTAAACATCACCCTGGCAAACCCTGGAGAAATCAAGCTTATGCCAGCCCTCCTCCTTCCCAGACCTTAACCCTTCTCTGTCCATTGAAACTACCCTACCAGGAGGCACAGGGCTTGTGGAAAAGGATTTCACTTCAAAGTGTGTCTAATTTCAGTGTAGCAAACTTTCACAAAGGAGGCTCCTGGTGACCTCCTTTGAACAGCAGGACATGTGAACTACTTGGCTCAGAAAGGATTTCCAAATTGCAACAGGAAAAGGGCAGCAAGCACTTCAGTGCTTGGCCCACAGACCTAGGACTATAGGACTTTGTAAGGAGAGATGACACCTGCCTTGACAGAAGCAAGAGCACTACTGGAGCTACAGGGCCATCTTGTCCCCATACAGCTACTGAGGCATTTACTGCTCTCCAAGCCTAACCTTTCACAGCACATTGCAGCACATCACAACCCATATTTAATGAACTCCAAGTAGGGAGTGTGTGTGCACATGTGCACCCGAGTTTGAGAACCTGCATGTGTACATGATCCCATTTTGTCCATGTGTGGTTATTTTGCAATGCTTTGCTCTTGCATCACTCCTAAAGCAGAAAAGGGGAAAAAAAGAAGACAAAAGCAATCAGTTTTCAGTCCTCTTGGTAATGACATTCTGTTGACAGCACTGATGGGATGGGACTTTATCAGAAGCTCAAACTCTTTGCAGGAGAAAGAAGAACATAAGCATGTACTGAAGGCATAGTCACAGACTCATAGAATGGTTTGGGTTGGAAGGGACCTTTAAAGATCATCTAGTTCAAGGGAATATCAAAGAGGGGAATTACAAAGAACTGCTACTCAATTGATACTAGGAGAATGATGAATTGCTTACAAAGAAAACTCTCCCTGGGGCTACATTTCATTTTTATTAGGTGGGAAGACCAGATGAAAGAACAGAAGACATTGCAGTGACCATCACTAAGAGCCCACTGCAGGAAACACACACACTCCCTCTGTCTGGCTGCAGTGTGCGTTTTGTGGGGTGTGTCTACATGTAGATGGCTGGGAAGTAACTATGGGCATGACATTGAAGCTCAGAAAACCCTTCATGTTCTCAATCAGAAGTAAAGCATACTAAGCCTAGTGCAGAGGGTTGTGAACTGACTGACTGCTCCACATCAGTGAGACGTGAACCAGCAGTGGCCCAAAAATCCACTTAGAGATGAATTGTTTCTGCAGCATCTAAGCTGGCTTCTCTTCATTCCTTCCCAAGCTTCACCTGCAGTTTTAAATTCTCAGTGGATGAGGCAGATACAAATTACCATGTCATTCTTCACAGCCTAGGAGGCTGGGTTCCTCTTTTTTTCCTTTTTTTTTTTTTTTTGCATAGGAGGCAGAGGAGAGGAAACAACCTGGCTTAGTCATTTCTGAAATGACTGGGTAGTGTATTCACATATGCTGTGAGAAGTTCAACAGTAATCTAGAGACGGGGACAGAAAAATGCAGACTGGCAGCTCACATCCTTGAGAGAGCAAGTCTTCAGATCTAAAAGGTGTATTGTCAAGGTGACTTGGGCTAAAAGACCTCTAATGCCTAATAGTTTGAGAAGCATCCTACACATTGTCTGTAGGATGTGGGCTGAACAAAATTTGGAGAATTTTAATAATTTAAATGCATTAAAACTCATGTGCTCATCTCAAGCCACATTTTGGAGGGGACAAACACTGAATTTCTGAGATCCCAGCAATCCAAATCTGGGACTGTAAAACTGCTGGTTCTTTCATCGTATGGATCTGGTTTCAGCAGTCTCTCAAAAATGCATCTGCCAGTGCTCCTAACTTCTCAGTATTCCTCTAAAAAACTCTCAGATGCATATTCTGAAAAGGAAGTTAAAACATGTTACACTTATCCTTGCTGCAATCTCTGTACTATTCAGGGAGCTCACTCACACGTGTGTGTGTCACAGTGTTCACTGAGGACTTCTGTTCAGTGGGAACTGATGCCAGATGTCCATGTTTTCCAGCTTGTCCCATAGACTCACCATTCCCTGAGCTCTAGGGATGTGGAGCAGGTGGTGATTCCCTGTCTCTGTCTCTCATATACTGAATCTTCATCTAAGATTTTATCAGAGGAACCACAGTGATCTGTTGCGACAGGACTTCCTAAACCAGCAAAAAGGAGGCAGGATTTGGGCTGTCCTGCACAGTTCATGGTGAAATGCCATTTGGTGATATAGACAACTCAACACAGTGATACTGAATCTCACAACTACACGAGACTGTTTCCCCTTCCTAACTTCCAGATTTTAACACCAATGTCTCATATAACAGAAAATACAAAGGTTCTGATGTCTCCAGTGCCTGAAGTTTCTGCATTAAAAAGGAAACCTTGATACTCTTTGACAGACACAGAACCTAAAGGACCCTCTCCCATATCAGGAGACAGGCTCATTAGTGCAGTATGCATTGGCAGTTAAGCACCACAGAAGAGAAAAAGCTGGCCTGGCAGCCACAATGCATTCAGTTACTTTGGTGCTCATGTCCTCCTCTGTATAGGACTTGCCCAGAAGCAGTTAAGGTATATACAGGCAGTTTTTTAAGCTGCAGCATATTGGAAGAAGACTGAAAGCAATAAGGAGTTCAATGCAGCTCAGAAACTGTCTTGCATGATTACTCTGTCTTCAAAAACCAAGTCAGGCACAAAAGGAAATAAAAATAACCAAGGCTGGAGCTTTGATGCTTCAAGAGGAGAAAAAAAAAAAAGGCTGTGCCCTCTTTGCCAAGCACAAGTGAAAAACTACATTAACTAAAAAGAGTGCTTGGCCCCATGCACTGTGCCGTATTGACAGCAGCAACTGCAGTTTAATCAAAAAGCCTCTATTGGCAGAGCACGGCACCTTGATGGTACCTTTTAATTCATGAACATTCCTCCCTAAGAGGGATGAACTTGCATGTTAGCTTGCAGAGAACCTTCTTCCCTGTCAGTATGAAATCCTACAACTCCACTGCAGTCTGATGAGCTGTCCTAGTAATTACTAGCAGGGAGTCTGTCCCGAAACCTCTGGGTACAAACCAGGGCACACTTGAAAAAGCATTTTCTCACTCTGTCACTCCCACACCCACCCACCCATCTCCTGGAGTAAATTACAAGAAAACTGACTCTTCTCCATCATTCCCATTACTTAAGTGATCTTAAATTATTCAAAGGACTGGTTAAGCTCCAGCCTTATTAATTCAAGCAGAAAGTGTGGAAAAGGGAAGACTGACAATACACACAGCAATTCACTTCCTATATCCTAGCAAATATATACAAGGAATCCATTTTCCAGAAATCCAACTGGTATGTACTGTAAGTGAGCAGAGTGCCCACCGCTGCAGATTGTTTTACATGAAGAAGATGCCATGTCAAAAGAGTGCCAAGGAAGAAACAGTTGGGTGAAAGACTTATGTGACCATGTGGGTAAGTTACAAGGGGCTTCTCCTTCACTACAGAGCATCTATCTATCTTCCTCTCCATATATACACACACATACACGCACACACAGAGATAGATGGATAGATATAAATACAGGTGTGCACACAGGCAAACACGCATACATATATATATATTTATATATGTATATTTTCTTTTCCAGTTTTTGGAGTGGTTACAACTACTTTAGTCTACAAGGCATCCTAAGGGCACTTCCTGGCTCTAGCAATAAAGTCCATCATATTGTGGAGAGAAGTAAAGGGAGTTATCATTGAGGGAGAA
Organism: Campylorhamphus procurvoides; assembly: GCA_013396655.1. Classification (NCBI taxonomy): domain Eukaryota; kingdom Metazoa; phylum Chordata; class Aves; order Passeriformes; family Dendrocolaptidae; genus Campylorhamphus; species Campylorhamphus procurvoides. The sequence continues at coordinate 1,265,857 of WBMV01004518.1, forward strand.
GAACAGAACAGTTTTCTATCTTGTATCATATCGTGTAACGGGTCGACACCTCTGAAAACTATCATTGTTTCTGAGCCCAGGTATTTTCTCCCTGTGTTCCAGGAGGGCAAATGTTCATTGTGGTCAGTTGCTGTGTACAGAGGTGCCACTATGTGATCTTCCCTTTTTGGTGGACAAGTAGTTGCTTCCAAACAGTTTGGACTGTGTGATTACAATATCCTATGCATAATTTTTTTTCTGTTGGTTTGTTTAAAGGGAGATTAAAAGAGTTTTGCTCTTTTCTTCATGTCGTTGCGTCTCCAGAGAGGTAACTTGTCAAACTCCTGTATCGTCATGCCAAATATTTCTTGAAAAACTTCAGGTGCTAAGTGACGCTTTAAAAAAAAGGAGGGAGAAAAAAGGAGAGAAGGCAATGGTCAGTCAAAGCCAAAGAGACACGAGAGGAGATAGGGGTGCCTTAGGAATTTCATGTTGCTGTGTAAAGAGCCACTGCTGGGAAAAATAATGTTTTGGCAATACACGTATCCAAGTCTTCATGAACTCAGGTGTCAAATGAATCAAATAAACTTTGCAAGTTTTAAGTCTGAGAAGTCTACAAAAGAAATCAGGGGAACAATTTCACTTGCTGAGTAAGCAAGAGACAGAAAAATGTTTTGTCTAAAGTCATCCAACAAGCAGTGTTAGACTAGAGAACAAAACCAGCTCCTGCACGCCCCTGTCCCAGGCTTTAGCAAGTCACCTCTGCTTACACATGGAGGTCCAGACAGACACTGGGTTTCAGGAGAGCTCTCCAGAAGGGCTGCAGGTCGACATGCCACATTCAGAGTTCTGAGAAGGAAGATGTCTGGCCACACTAACTGTCCAGCACACTACTCCTAGTGAAACATTTTTTGGTGCTGTCCTGTGCCCAAGTTACTTCTTGATCAGCCACTTTAGAGTTCACTGGATGGGACTCAAGTTCCCTGTGGCATTAATGTAATACAGCACTGGGTTCTGATTAGTGATCACATACCCACTAGTCTGAAAAGGGGCATAAACCTGAATTATTATCCAAATTTTTGTGACTCCTTCCATTCATCTCCACAGAAGATTAACTAACTACAAACAACTCAAATGTCTCCTGTATTCCACCGGCCTGCTTAAGTCTTTCTAATCCACAAAGTTGTAAACTGGTTTTATTTGTTGGCATAGATTTAAATCCTCACATTTTTGGATATCATCCAGTCTAAGTAAGTCACAGGACTCATGACTTTTGATTGTCAAGGATGGCCAACACTGACTCTTAGCCAAAAGATGATCCAAAGTATTTTCCCATTCCAATATGGATCCTTATGATGCTTGTGAAATTTTTGGCTTTTAACAAATTCACAGGTATATAATTAAATGCTTGAAAACATAAGGGGGTTATGAGAAGCTCAGTCCATGAGCAGGGAGACAGAGATGTGGGACTCCCAGCTCAGCACAGTTCATGGGGGTGCAGCTGCTTCCTCCCAGTGTCTGATTCCTTTTCCCCTGATTAGTGATGAGAAATCTCCCCAGTCCAGCCAGGGCCCACACCTCAGTGTTTCAGCTGTCACAAACAATAAACAACTGCAGCAGGAAAGAGCATTTAGGAACTTGCTTCTCTTACCTCAAGCCTGGTTCTGTCTACATCTTTTAGTATTTTATTTCGCCCTCTGTTGGTCACCATGAGTATTTCATATGGGAAAATCTGTTAACAATGTATAAAAGGGGGAAAAAGAGATATTTATATTTATATTCTAAAGTAGAAAGAACAAAACGTGTCTCATTTTCATAAGCACACAAACATTTGTTTTCTTTTTCAAAGGAAATAACAGCCTCTTTTTTTCTTATCATTTTTTTCCTAACCCTGCATGGAAGACAAGCCAACCTGGACATAGCCAGGACGTTTTTATTATTGAACTGCCTTACATTGTAAAGCCACTATGTATTTGCCCACCCAACTAATTTTTATGTAGTATACAATACATCAGCTGGCTTTGGTCAGACACAGTCCTCTCTAGTTAATATAATCTCTCATCTTCCAATGTAAAAGTTTGTTAAGGTGCATTTGCCACTCATTGGTCATGGTTGTCACAGTGTGGACAGCTCTAAGGACAGACAGCTAGTGAGTGGACTCTAAAAACAAAAAAGCAGCATCTCTGAATCAGCCAGGTATTAATTTGTCAAGGCCACTGCATTCAACAGAATTTATCACATGATTTTCTTTGCCTTTTTGGATAGTTACAGAATTCAAACAACTGCCCACTGTGCTTGCTGGCTGTGCCATACACACATGGATTAAAGGGGATTCTTTGTAGACATATTTGTCTGAAGCACCTTAATCTGCTTCAGAAGAATATGTGTCCAGCACATCTCCCATTAACATTTCCCTTGATTTCCCTTTACATTGCAAAGAATGTCCAGAACTTAGACACATCAGAGACTGGCAAATAATCAATTCCTAATTGCATAAATTGCATAAATCATTTTAGTTTTGTTTTACATGCACAGGTTCTTTGAAGTAAAATGTTTACTGTCCGTGGGTCTCAAATCAGCCTAATCCAATAGAAACAATGCTGCTTGGAAAGGATTTCAGAAAATCTGAAAATCAGTTCCTGGAATTAGCTCTGGCAAATAAAACTTCTCTAGGATTTTTTTATCTTGGGCAGACGTTTCCATGCCTGGAATGACTTAGGAGAGCTTATGTACCTCTGCCAGAGCCTCTCTCTGCAGTGTCCTTCTCACTGCATATCTCTGCAGACTGGGAGAGCTGCATTCCCAGACCCCTCATCCAACATCTCCTGAGGTCAATGCAGTTTTTCTGTAACCTTCAGTGGTGACTGGCCCAGCCTTTACTGTCATTTATGGGTCTGTCTTGCCCACTGGGAACAAGAGTGAGACCACCAAAACTCTTCTGGAGAAATAGCTTAGCTATTATCAAATGCTATTAGTTACATTATTTTAACATCAGAATAAATTCAACCTAATCAAGTTTTGTGCAGTACTTGGCAATTAAGTTCATTCCATTGTTAACAATTATCCCAATGAACTTTTCAAAAATATAATAAATAACATTCAGGCACCAATGAACACACCACTGATTTTATTGTAAGTAATAATAACTTAAATAATGTGTGCTTACATACCAATTTAAGATATGATTCTTATGAGATTCTGACATTGTCACAGTTGTACAATTAAGTCTATATTTGGAATTACATTGTTCATGTTTGATACTGGAAATGGCTACCATATACAGCATCATAGGAAACTAAAATGTAACTTTTAATATTTAAACAGGCAGAGTTTAAGTCAAAATCTACGGTCATAAGTACATTTTATATTTAAGTATTCACAACAAGGCATGTCTCAGTCTGGGTTGGCAGGATGCACAAATTCTGTCCTTTCTGCAGAACCATTTGGTAAGATTTGGTCCTTCTTAAAGTTACTAATATTCACTTTTCATGTGTTTCATGCTGACTTTGAATTGGCTTCTTTTACTTTATCAGGTTTAAGTTAGTGTTGGACCAGTGACATGTATAAAAACAGTGCCAATTCACACATGCTGAGGGTGTGGCATCACCTTTATAAATATCAACAGAAAGTGATCAATTATTTCATGAAAATTGCCATAGATTTTATCATTAATAATACTGACAGAATTTGTCACCCAAAACAACATCCCAAATCACGAGGTGCATCAACAGCAGTGGTGGCTGTAAGAATTTCTATTGCACTGAAAGAGAAATTATTTGGAATAAAAAGTAGTATCTCTGTAGCTGGGAATGCACTCAAGGTCTTATTTATATAATATATAAAACCACTTGTAACTATACATTGCTCTGGGGTCTCAGCTTACAAAGCCAGGGTTATTGCCTCGTACAGTTTGCCTGGAGGTGACTCAGAAGCACAAGCAGTAATCTGGTTTGCAAAATGAGCTCCTCACTTAACTGTAGAAATTCTGATCCTTGTAACTTTGGCAAAATCATGATTTCATGGAAGGTTCACCAGCAACAAAGATTTAAAACACAGCTCTGGTTGAATTCCTTCTATATATTATGTTCATTTTTTCACTCAGGCATCTCTGGACATAGCTGTAAAAGCATTTTAATTTGTATCTTAAATTATAATTAGCTGACATTGTCTCTTTTTCCAATAAATCTCTTGAAGAGTTTCTCATATAGGGAATTCAACATTACTGACAAGTGTCAGGCTAACACTGCTAAGAGGTAAATAACAGATCCAGACAGACGTCCAACCAAATATTCATGTATTTTCCTGATTTTAACTTTAAGACAACCTCCACAGTGTGTTGGGAGCCACAATTTCTGCATCGCTTTTTGAACTGGACAGATCTGAGACCTTCCTGAGCTTGGCCTGCTGTTTTGGCTAGTGAAAGTCTGACAGAGAACTGGCTATTGAACACCTTCAGCATCCTTCAGCTTGTCTCTAGAAAAGCTTCCTTAACCCAGGAAGCCACCTGGGCTGCCCTCAGCCTGCCTGAGTACTAACCCCTGTAACAGCAAAGTCCAGAACAAAGGGAGAGGTTCAGCACATAAGGAGCAGGGACTGAGGTGAGGTAAAGGAAAACAAGAGAACTAAGACATTTCCCATATTTTATCTGCATTTCACAGTCAAATCTTCACTGTCTTGAAGGAAAGTGAATAACATCTGCACTTGCCTTTGGCTCCAACATGTTAGGCATAGATACTCCTCTGTCCATTCTCATTCCAGGGACATGACCATCCGGGAGGGACTGCATCAGATACAGGTACACATCAGACACAGAGGTTACACACACAGAGGGTAAAGGCACTCAGTAGTGGTGAAAACAAAGGTGAATTTGCCCTGAGATTTCCTTCAAGTCTAAATACTTAGTCTTATTTTATAGATCATTGCCATGGCTGTTTGTCACTTCTCTGAGGCACACAGAGGGATCCTTCAGTCCTCTCTGCCACCACAGCCTCCTGTCACTGCCAGGGCTGCTCCCCACTGAGCCTACCAACATCTGGATCTGGGCACTCCAAGAGAGTGGTGGGCCCTTTCCCACCCCAGTGACTAAGTAAAGTCCTTCTCTAGTCAAACACACAGAAGTATTAATTCAGATCCCACCCAACAGCATACAAAACCCTCTTATACCTCTGGGCTTTCCTTCCTGTCATTTACTGTGTCAGCTGAGGAATTTTGGCTTTTTTTTTGGTCTCTACAATGGGAAATTTTTACTATGAACACAAACTGGGATAGGGTAAATGGTGCCATTTTGACAAAGGTACTGTTTCTAGGGAAATAACATTTGGGGCACAATACACAGACAACTCTGCTCCACTCCCATAATCTTATACTCTTTCCAATCATCATGATTTTGATACACCATTAGCAAAATATCCAAGTAATTAAACTTTCTCAAATTGCCATTTCATATTGTGATTGTGCTAAGGAGCCAGTCAGATTCAAACCATTCTGGAATAAACCCTGCAGGCAGTATTTGAAGTAAAAAGGTTTCTATTTGCAAGCACACCTTTTTCTGGCTCATCTATGATGGCAGCACTGTAGAAAACTATTCATCAGCCATCTTGTCTGGAGAGAAAATTCCAGGGTAAAAATGAGGAGTTCAAAGCTCCTGGTATGGGAGAAAATTGCCTCTGGCAGAGACTTTCTATATGTCTCTGGGGTCAGTATTAGAGAGGCCGGAAATAATCCACCCTCACATGTCCAGAGATGACTACTACAGATAACTCGTGTATAAACAGACAGTGGATTTTACAAGCAAGTCACAGAACTGGTGTGAGGTGTCTCAACCCAGCTCTGGGGAGGTAACAAGGAGCAATCCAAGGCTGTGCCTGTTTTTTGTTGATAAGAATCTACATTGGTGATTATGCTTCAACATGCAGGAAAATCAAAGCTATTGTCTTAAGAAACCCTTCCCTGTAGCAGAAATTCAGGCTTGAACAAGGAGATGCTTTAAGTTCTGCTGTCAGTTGATTGATGAAAACCCGTACTCTACCTGGAAATCTGAAAAGCAAAAGAGAAATCTCATCAGTTTTGGAGTGTGGAAGAACAGGAATCAGTCACAGTCTACCAGATAATCCTTGTGTCTTCTGGTCTACCTGATCATTCCGAGATACCACCTGATTCTCTAATTTTGGACTTAGTTTATAGACTCAAACCCTCCAAGTATTGCAGTCCTTTTCATTCTGAACAAGTTTCTCATTCGGGAAAATCAGGTCACTTTGGAAATATTAAGAGGTCAACAGCCACAATCAGGTGAATAAAGAGCAAATTAAAATTCAAAAGTGTAGAGCAGGATTCAGCTCAAGTAACTTCTGCCACCAGGTAGCTGTCTAGATTCCTCCACAGCCTATGAAGAGACACAAGCACCAACAGAGGATGCCTGACCATAGGGTATCTCACTTTGGAAAATAACAAGCCTCCCTCTCTCCCAAAACATTTCCAAACAAGTTTCATAACTCTGATAAATCTTATTGTCAGTTTTTATTAGGCAATGACTGATACCACCTCTACAGTGGATGGTAATTTTCAGAGACAGAAAACACCATCACAGAATTCAATTCATATTCCTGTTAATACACACTTTCCATCTGATCCAATGCTAAAGCAGTCCCTTGGCATGAACAAGATCAGTTCCACATGGCAGATTTGGCAAAAGAAACCCAACATTTTTAATGGGTATTTGAAGTGTTTAATTGTCAAATTTACCAGAGGGAGTTAAAAAGTACTGAGCAAATACAAAAGTAACCACATCCCAACCTTAAAATAAACCAGCAGAAATGATCCAACATCACAGCAAAAAGGCTCCTCAGCCTTACCTCTCACAGCACCACTCACATCCCCGTAACTGTTGTACTGACCAAAATCTGTGGACACCGGCTGTAATGGGAAAAGAGGGATAAGCACATAAATTCATAGTTCAGGACTTCACAAGCAAGGTGGTATATGGAGCGAAATAAATTGCATTAGGCCTTTTATTTCCCCCTGAATTTTCACATTTCTTGCATTGCTTTCTTGCCTTTTTAACAATGTTTGTGGGAAGGGAAATTAGGTTTTGTCTAACTTCAGCTGGTCTTATAAGAGACATTAATCAAACTCAAAATCCAATACAGTTAATATGGAAATAAATACCATGGATAATTAAAACCACCTTTTGCTTCCCAAAATCACCATCTTCTTACCCTGTGAAGTCCATTTTTGCCATACCCAGGAAGAGAAGAGGTTTTGGAGGCTGAAGCATGCGCTGTTGGATGAGGAAGGGAAAATATTTTACTGGAAAAATCCCATGGAAACTCAAAAATTAGAACATTTGAGGAATCAGCAAGCATAAAAAAGCACAGTTAAAGTAGCCAAGCAGATACACAACCAGCTGAGACACACTAACTTTAAGAAACTAATATATCAGCCCCAAACTCAACACAAACTTCCACATATTCTGTAAGTCACACGCAGCTTCATTGTGCCATGGTGGCAGGTCATCACAAAGGGACACTGTGGTTTTGCCAGGCTCAAAATCAAAGTGTTCTCCACTGAGTTGAAAGTAATGCTCATGAATCAGCCACCAGAGCAAAATAACTGTTTATTCCTTAGCTAGAGAGAGTTTTGCTGTACAACTGAAGATGGGACCGAGATAAAGGACAAGGAGAATCCAAGATCAGCAGTATTTGGACAGGTTTCCTGTTAAGTCTCCCATACAGAGCCACTCAATTCCACTCTCCTAAAGTGGCACATGTGGTTTACATATCTTTATACCCTCTGAACCTTTCATGAATTTCCTGTCTATCCTTCCTACTCATTTGTTACTGCATTTATGCTCTCAGCTTCTGCTGCTGCCCAAGCCAAGACACATCTGGCCAGCACACTCCATTCTCCCTGTATTCACATGCTGCAGTTTGCCATTTGCTGCTACAAAGAGAAAAGGGTATTAGTTTTGGTCCTGTAGCACTGTAGTTGACAGATGTTTGGGTACTGACTTCAACAGGAGAACTATGGGAATGGGCAGTGCTGAGTGAGTTCAAACAAGTTGAGAATTTGCCATTCTGAACCAAAATTATGGAAACGTCAAGGATGTGTTTTCAAATACAGATTAAAACATGGATAAATATAAACACTGTCAGCGTAATGATCAATATCATCTCTATAGTTCGTACGGCTCCTTCAGACAAGATCCTTCAAATAAAAATGCAATTTTTTGTGTTGTTTAATGTTATTTTTACCACAGAAGGGTGGGGAATGTAGAACTTGAGGCACTATTGCTGCCAACAACAAGCAGCTTTGGGAAAGATACCACTGCTTCCACAAAAGGCAACTGATGACTGCACTGACTACCCCTGCAAAGAGGGGCGGACACATCTCAAATAAAGGAATCCTCTGACCTGTGCTAAGGTTAATTAAAAAAATCACAAGCTCTGAGTTGAGCAGGTAGACTCTGGCTCTGTAAAAATTACAGTGAGGGAGAGCCACAGGCCTCCTCTTCAAGGCCATCAAGGCAACACACTGATAGAAGAGGGAACATGAGGAAATCTTAGTCTGCTTGGCACCTACTCCAGCAGATGACTCCAAAGGGACTCATCTTGTCCCTTCTTGGCTCTAATTACAGCTACAGTGCACAGTGAATGAAAAGAATGAAATAAAACTCCCAAGCCCTTCTCTGGAGGTCTGAGAAGGCCAAAAATGTGTATCAAAATGTGGGATGAGGCAAAGATTCTAAGCCACCAATTAACCAAAGTTAACTTTTTTGCTTTTGCTCCAGAACAGAACACACCCAATCAAAATGTCAGCCAAGGTCAAAATGCTGGCTGTGTTTGGAATGTGCAACCCCACTGGTCAATGCTGCTGATTTTCCTTCCCTGGGAGAAGAGATTAAACAGAAAAAGGAACCATCAGCCTCTCTTCTGGGACACTGCTTGGTAAGTGTGTACATGGTGTTTATTATTCACTGTTCATGATTAGCTTTATTGCCTACAGGAATTACCTGGAGAATCGTAACGACTGGCAGAAAGGGCTGACCTACCGCGACTCTCCTTTTCCATCTCTTCTTTCAATATTAACTGTCCCAGACCAGAATTGAGCTATAAAAGGCAATTAAAAATATATCAATAAAACAAAGCTGATCAAGACAGTAGTAGAAATTGCCTACAGAAAACAAAGGGGCGCTTTCTGCACGGTGTTCAGAAATAGCATGAAGACAAACTTATAACCACCTTCATGAGCTGCTCCTCCTGCAGCTGCCGGCGCCTCTGCAGCTCCTCATCATCTTCCTCTCTTCCACTTGATCTGCGTCTCATGTCAGCTCCTGCTTCCATAAAACCACAGTACAGAGAGAGCTTTGTGGACCACTTCAACCACAGCTTGAAGATTTCAATGCCAGTTCAAAGTACTGGTCAGTCTGATTTGTCAAATAAACACAACAGTAATTTCTTGCAAAGTCAAAAGACTTTTTCAAAACTCACTCTCAAAACTCACTTGGATAGCCTGCCCTATGGTTATCAGGCTTCCTATAAAATAAACAAGAACTTAAACTGCACGTGAGCTCCAAACCAAGCAACAGTCCTGCATACAAAAGCCATGATTCAATGTAATAGAGAGAAGGAATTCACAGTGCTAGCACCGTGAATTCATAGCACCACTAACTAGATCAGTGGCTGAAAACTTAAAGTCCGATTGACATTGACATTTTTATCTGGACTCAGAAAAGCAAATCTGAATTAACATTTCAAATGGAAAATTAAACTACATTAGTCTCCTAAATGAATACATATTTGAAATAAACAAAGCATTATTCTTAGTCGAAAATGAAATAAACTAATTTGATATATTGAATAAAGCTAAAATTAAGACACAGGTGTTCTACATTTTAGTTCCTTAGCTTTTAGTGAATAATTTTTATTTTCTTGAATATTCTTAAGAAATAACCCAATCTCGATGTCAGGACACTTCCATGAATACAGAGAATGTGATACTGCAGTTGTGTTTTTCCTGCACAGGCTGTATCTGTTATAGTTATTCACCACCCCTATGTGGGACAAACTCAGTGTTTCAAGCATGCAGATGTTTCAAGTATGCAGATGTTTTATCCCTGTGACTCATGTTTGTCTGGTGGCAATCCTATCTAAAGGGCATTTTGAAAAAAATGCTGCTGCATGTGCAACCCCTTCAGTTGGTCACTGAGCTCTCCCCCCATGTCTCCTCTGCTAACACTTCTGTGAAGATCCCACTGTGATGAAAGCCATACATTCCTTCACAGAAACCTGAAGCACAGAAACCTCAGTGCTTCAGACATGACTTCATGAATGAACCAGGCTAGATAGCTTACTTTAGGATACAGGGGTCAATAAAAATTAACAGAGGAAAAAATAAAAAGAAAAAAAAATTAAATTATGATGCATATGAATTAAAGAAAAGAAAACATGTTTAGTGCTAAGACACAGAAGAAAAATACAAAGTCTGTAGAAACAATAACTGAAAATCAGGACCTTTTTTTTAGTCTGTTAATTGTTCCAATTCAGACATTGCTTCTTGCCATGAAATTAGTCATGTGGTTGGAAGCAATCATATTTTCTGTGGCATAATTGCTATTAGCTTGGGACTAAAAGATTAAACAGAATAACTGAAAGAAGTCAGGCTTGTGTGACACACCACATGTTTTAAGCTACTGCACTAGTTCACAAAATGTGCCTGTGGGTTAATCTGTGTGATCAGTTCCAAAGTCCTTTAGCAAAACCTCTTCTGCTCAGCGAAATTCAGCAGTTTCAGACTCAGACACTCAGAGATCTGCACTTTGTGGTGAACCTCTGGAGTGGGCACCATCCTTACTCCTCATTTTAACAGCTCCACTATTAGTCTGCTTTGGTTACCAGTACCTTTCAAGCCGCATCGGTGTACCATTTGTTTGTGCATACCTATGGCAGCAAGGGAGGGGGGACCTGGCCAGTGGTCCGTCTCAATCTTTGGTATCTCGTTGGGTGCTGGTGCATGAGCTGCTGGGAACTTGGAGGACTTGATGATATCCTCGGAGGACTTGCTCTGTGCTGCCAAGGCAGCTGCATCTAGGTGGCAATCAGGGAACTTAGCTATGTAATAATCTGTATCAATACAAAGGTCTGCCTCATTCTGGCAAAATTTTAGGTTTTACAAGAAGTTAATTTTCGAAAGCAAACATTTTGATGTTTTGCTATTCTAATTGCCATTTGAAGCAAAGTAATGTCAATAGATTGGAATCAAATCTCCTCCCGCACTCCCACCCCCGAAATAACCCCAAATCAGCTTTGAATTTTACTAGGGTTTCACAGTGTAAGAATGATCAGGCAAGAATGAGAAAATTCAGCCTAATTGTATTTGCCAATATCTTCTAAGGACAGCTGATTATTAATGAAGATGAACTCAGATTTATGTACTGATCTGTGTTCCCTCTAGGGCAGGAAAACAAATAATTCAGAGGAACAGTATGAATTTTAACACTACTGATGCAAATTATTTCCTATATTTCTGCAAAAAGCTGCAAAACAAACAAACAAAGAAACAAATGTATTTAACTAGGGGATTACTTTTTTCTGCTGCATGCTCTTGCTTATAGTATGCAGTAGTAGTGAAAGCAGATGTGAACTTATTAATACACACTAAACTGCATTCAGATCAACTTGGCAGGGAAAGGCACTTGCAATGCACTGAACCTCATCAATAAAACAGCTCAGCCATGGGGCATTCACTTAAGATTCCATTCTAAGCCAAAATCTCATAAAAGCATAGGAGGATGTGCATTATGGTCTTCACTTCTTGACATTAAAAAAAGAAAAAAAAATCCAATAGGATTTAGTTTACATTTAGTTTACATTAAATCCACCTTTAACAACCTCTTAGCTGCAAACTGATGGCTGAAATCACCTTTGCTTACACAAAACTATTGTGTCAGAAGCAAAAGTTCTGGACTTTTTTCCTTTTCTCTTTTTTGAAAAAAATCAGAAAAACATCTGTTAACAAAGTGATGCACTATGTTGCTCATCCAACATCTTTAGGGTAGTTTAGGAATATCAGTATTAGATATCATTGGTAATTCTGACCAGTTTATGACTGAGAAACTCTAAGCATAGTTACAGGCATGGAGGAAGCTGGTCAGAGTTTAGAGTTTACAAAAGCATGACTTCAAACAGTACTTACGGATTAGAATTGGTGATGTCAGTGGTTAAACATTCACATGTTAATGGGAGGTGAGGAGATACATTAAAACCATAAAAATAAACAGAAACAATGTTAAGACTTTTTCCAAAACGAGCATATGGTTTGAAACTTAAAAAAAAGAAAGAGGAAAAAACCTTGATGCAATACCAGAGCAGTGTAACCTGTAATGCTCACTCTGACTACAGAATGGACTTCTGGGCTTTCCTACTCAGTTCAGCTCAGCAACATGGCTCTAGGACAAATGTTCATCTAAACCCTGTGGTACTGCTAACTTGCTAATTAATCCTAAATACATTTCACTGGCTAAAAGGTCTGTGAAAGGATACAAACTCAGAGCCTTTAAAAAGTGGAGTCATGTCTTTCACCACAGTAAATAAAAATCATCTCCCATGCACAGTTTTGTGTTCAGAGCAGAAGGGAAGAGTGAACACCCTCCAATACAAGGAGACCTTGTCCTGTGGCACCAAAGACAGGCAAGGCAGGGCCTTCTGCCTCCCCTGGTATTTCAGACTTGCTATAGCAACATCAACACCAAAAAGCTTAGAGCACTAACACTGCTGTCCACTCAGAATCCAAACACCTGGAAAAACAAGCACAGTGTACTACCTGAGCTGTCTCCCAGGCCTTGAGAATCAAATTAGCTTTGTTAGTGAAAAGTCACCTATAGTATCTTCACTAATTAAAGGTTCTTATTTAAAGCCACTGGTACATTTGGAATTTCAGTCTGATAATAGCATCTCCATCTTTGCTTTTGAAGTAAGTTATTGTACTGTGTCTGTTTAAAATAAGGATATTTCAAGAAGTCCCTGTCAGAGAACAGTTTGTTGTTAATGCATTTTAACATGACCAGTATCTGCATTCTGAGAATAAAAATTTAAAGAAGTGAAATACTGGAAGGCATCATAATGCTAAAGAAACAGCAAAATCCCAGCTAGTGGCAATTTTGCCATTAATATCCACGTGGCCAAGATTAAACCATATGATCCAAATTAAACAACATGCTTTAACAAATAATCACTTGGCAGGACATGCAACAGCTGTTTCAAACTTCAACTATTAAACTTTTATGCTTACAAAGTAAAAACAACGCTTTCCACTAATCTGCACACCTTTTAATTCAGTGGATATTCCAGTTTTGAAATAAAAAGGGAAAGATCATTTACCGTGTTGTTTGTAGATGGGCGGCTTCCTGTAAATGTTGACACCTTGATCTGTGATATGAAGAAACAGAAAAAAGGGAACATGAAAACTACTTCAGTTGTAGATAAAGGTAACTCCAGCACTAAAACAACAGAAAGACCAAATCAAGGATGTAGTACAAGAAAAAGCCATAAAGGTATTTCTAGTATTATACAAAATCAGATTATTTAAAGAAAAGAAAACAGAAGAACAAGTGAAAAGTCAAAGACATGTGGTATGAAGTCCTTTGGAGTTGATTCTGTAACATGTAGATGCATCAAGTCATGATTTTAAAGAGGGATAAAAGTTAGAGAAGAAATGTAGGCAGGCAAGACATTTCAATGGTGAAGATACAAGCCATTTGGGGGAAACGATCCCAAATAACTTTTGTGGAAAATTGTGCTTCAGCTCAATTTTCTTTCCAACTGACTGGCTGGATTGAGCAGAGGAGAATGCAGTGAGCCTATAATTCACTTCAAAATCCAGAGAACAAAATAGCTGCCTGGGACACTGCTTTGAACAGTCACACTTCAGCGAGTCAAAGAGCTGCTTTATGCAGTGATAACTGATATGCTACTAATTCTCAAACCACAAGGACAGATTTTATTTCTCTTTTTTTAAACTTTTCTATGGAAGGCCCACCATATTGCACATTATCTATGTAAATCAGAATAAAAACACTTCCCAGAACTCAAACAGTAAATCTACAGCCTGTCTAAGAGATAACATATTTTTATAAAGAATAATCTAGGCCAGGGACCATTTTGTTCTAAACTACCTTCCCACCCAAGCCAACACTTCATGTATTCAACACAGCCAAAAATACAAAAGCTAATCCAAAATCAGTGCTACAGTGCAAAAATGTGCCAAAATCTTATTAGAAGACCAAACTGAGCTACTGGGAACTAGAAAACTAATGTCAGAAACCCATTTTGCTACTTTATTCTGCCTGAAAGAAGCTTTCAGTTATATTAGAATGAAATATGAAATGGAATTTCAGAAATGCATGCAGTGTATCACAGATCCAAGAAAGTGCTACAGGAGACAACTTTGCCTTTGGCGTTGAGAAAAGCTAACCCTAAAGATCTACTGAAACAGAGGCAAATCTTACTCTGCAGAGCTCTACACCCTTAACTACACAGGCAAACTCCCTGCACTCAAGGACACTATGGGATCTCACTCGTGTGTGGGATCTGTTATGGCCACTTGACCAGCAAACAGCTACAAACATTACAGGGGTAAGTCATGCAGTGCTTTTGCGCACATCGACACCGGCAAGCTCCAAGGAGGGCAGGGGCACAGCTCCTTCTGTGGCTGCACAGCTCTCCCCCCATGCTCCAGGTTATTCCTCACAGCTCTTCATGCAAGTGGGCTCAGCTTACGCAGGGCCCAGGGAGCCAGGTTAGCTTAAGCAGTTAAACCAGCCGACCTTAGCCAGGTCAGGCCATGCTGACTGAAGGGAGGGCACACAGTTTATCTGCCAGACCTGAGGAAAGGAGGAAGAGCAGTAACCTCTGGCAGTGCAGGGGGATACTAGGCTGAAGGGCACCTGCAGAATAACTGGGTATAATAAGGCTTTCAGCTAGCACTGATGCAGTCAGATGCGTGTCCACAACACTGGGGACACACAGCCTCATCCCATCAAAATACAAAGCAGATGATCTTCTCAGATGCTGGAATAACTGTGGAGCTAACTTCAGAACAGAGACTGCTTTTTGTAGAGAGGACATCTTAAGGCATACATATCCTTGGAGGTCTTTCTGAGGACACCAAGCCATTGCTCAAAACAAATAAAGAAACATCCTCATCTGCTTTGAAAAAAAAGTAACACTAAACTAGGACTGTTGGGTTCAAGAGTGAAACAAGTCACAGCACTCTGAAAGAACAACATATGTAATGGCTCACTGGTCACCTCTTTTCTGCATGTGAAACAAAACCAGCTCCTCTAAAATTAGCAGAGCTATGCTGGCACTCAGCTGGTGCAACTGGGAGAAAAATCAAGCCCTACATAGCTCATATACAGGTGAACAAGAGACCCTGAAAACCAAGGCATTCTAACAGCAAAACACCTGACCACCAGAACAGGTAAAACCACAATGAACCCCCACACTTCTCAAGGCACTACCCCTCTCAGCAAGCCCAGAAGCAGTTCCAAACCCTAAGGGTGAAACCCATGGTAAAGAGTGTGAAACGATGGAGACAAGACAGAAGTTACAAAGGCTACATTCTACACTGTGACAGGACACCGAGACACAAACAGTGCCAGCTCCTACCTGGAACATGGAAATGTTTAGGGGCCTGAGCGTAAGTTGGAGTGAGAGGGCGACTGTCAGGCCGATAGGGGACAGGGGAGTTCCGACCGCTGGACGGCTCATTGCCTCCAATGAAAGAATGGAGAAAACAAAATGAGAAGAGGGAGAGCAATAAAATAAAAAGAAAAAAGCAAGTCCAATCAAACCCAAACAAAACTGGTGGAATCAAAACCTCCAGGGAGAAAAGAACTTGAACCAAAAATATAAACAATAAGGAGAAGTGGTAGCCCTGGTGACTTTTTCCCCCCCTGATATTCCTGCAGAGACAAAAATTCATGTTCAGGCTGGAGTTGAGGTTCGAGCAGCTCAGACTCATTCTGACGGCATGCAGGCAGGAGCTGTGTGCTCGCAGCTGGTGCTTACATGGGCAGTGTGGAAAAGAAGAATGGAAGGTTACTTGGCAATGATTTTTTAGTACGGAGATTGATATTTGGAATTAAGAGGTGCAAACATGGAGCATCGTACTTGATATGCAAACCCAAAGCAGAGAGAAGCAGATGCTGGCAGTCACTACAGTTCACTAAACCAAAAGTGTACAGAAACTAGAAACAGAAAATAGCTGTTAGGTCACTTGGCCCATATCAAAAGGCACAACTGTTCCTTACACACTCTTTCACTGGTTTAGGAAAATTCTGATATGCCAAAATCATTTGTAAAGCAGTGCAGCCCATCTGGTGGCTGCATCCACATTGTTGGTGTCACTCCAAATCTCTGTCAATGCCAAATTGGGCTCTCATGGCAACACTTCACCACTGCTGATTTAGCAAATCCGAATCTAATGCCTAAAAATTCCAGTTCCATTTTGTGCATATTGTTTGTTCCATTGGTAGGATTACTCTTACTGGGACTACTTTTTTGCCTCCTAATGATGTATCTCAGCAATCCAACAGCCCTCAAAGTTCCTGTGTCTTGCCAGGGCAAAAGGGCTGTTGCAGAACCATCCTGGTTGATCCCAAGGTATCCAGACTTAACAGCCAGATATCCAAATACATGGCTGTGGGTGTACCTTAAAAGAATGCTGCTGCCTTTTACTCTGTGCCCTTCTTCACACTGGTGCAAAACTCACACTGAGGAGAACCATTCACATGGGTGCTTATTTTACATGGGGGGGTGACCACAACAGTGAAAAGTAGGGGAACATCAAACCCCTTCCATTTTTCAAATATACAGAAGGGCTTAAAAAACCCCAGGAAAGCTGATTAAAAAAGCAAGAAAAAAATGGAGTGGGGGAAGGAAAGAATGATAGCAAGTACAGGAGAGCTGTAAAACACAAGAGAAAAGAAATTGCAGGTCTCTTTTCACCTACAGGTTTCCTACGTCCTGTTAGAAGACCCAAAACCTTGGACGCAATACACTTCTTATTTATACTTTTGGTGTGGGGAGATAGGTGTGGGAGAAGGAAAAAAGAAGTTTTCTTTAAAATTTACCTAAAAAATCATCTTTTACTTAATGGTTACCTGCTAGTCTAAAAGGCATCAAAAGGGGGAAAAAACGCTCTTCACAAACCTTGCTGAGAGAGATGTGCCACAGAGGCCTCTGCCAGTATACAAGTTAATCCATCTGCAAATACATACTTTATGAATTACATGCCCAGTTCAGGGGGCTTGGCTATACAAAATTTGTCCAGAAGAATGCATGTGCAAAATTCTCTATTTACCACTTTGACATTTCAGCCCTAAAAGACATGATGTTCTTCCAGCCACATGAGTTGATAATGGGTTTCTATTTTGGGTGCAATGATGCTGAGCTTCTGGCCAGGTAACAGTAAGTTCTAGATCTACTAACTCTGAAAAGCAGTATGAATGATTAATTAAAATATTTTTTTTTTATATCTCAATCTATGGTCCTTTACTTGGCAATACCAACAGTGTGTTCTACTTCTCCAGCCTTTGAGATACTGTGATGGTGAAACACTTCACTTGGTTAAGCTGATTTTACTTATGTATTTTGTTTCTATTGAGAAATAATGAGATACTATTTAGCAAAATCATTGTTTTATAAGAAAAAAAACCCTATCAATATTGATACAGTTTCAAGATATGGTTAATTCTTTATAGAGATGCATCACTTTGCCTTTCTGCTTTCATTAGTAATTAGTGAAAGAGAAGAAACCAAAGGATTTATTGACCTGTGGACTTGTCACAACAGAGGAGTCACAAATACATTTGACCTGTTTGGAACAGGGACTCAAAATGTGGGCATGTTCAATTTGAAATGCATCTATCAGCAACACTAAAAATCCAGGGAAAAACCCCTTCTTACACCCCCTCTACCTCACCCAGACACAACTCAGTATGCTCACACCCATAAATGTGTGCTGGCTAACCTTGTATCTGGGACACAGATCATTTGTTTAGAGAACCTCTAATGTTGTATAATGCATCCAGTACCAGGCAGACAATCACCATGGTACCATCCTGCTCATGGTGCTTTACAGATGTCTCTGCTGGCTTGTATTTCCTGGGGTTCCTGTGCAGTCTCTCTCTCCCCAATGACTGCTACTAGTAGTGACGAATAACTCTCCTTTGCACTTTCTAGGACAGCACACTCATTACCTCCAATCTCTGCAGGAGGGAATGGTACATCTACTTAGATTCTCATTAGACCATCCCCGAGGAGACCACTCTCGTAAGGAGGCTGAAGTGCTTCAGATGCAGCTGGAAAATCACCCACAATTTATGGAAGCAGTGCCAACATCTGCGGAATGTGTGTATGCAGAGAGGAAAGCAGAGCTCTGGCTGCCTGCACCTGCCTCCTGGGCCTGTCTGCAGCTTTACATAAAAGGAGAGGCTGTGCATGCCTTGAATTTGGGTTCCTTGCTGTGCCAGCACAGGAGAGTCTCTCTCTTGTTGTCACAGATATGCCATAACTACTGTTATCTCCCCAAAGCAACAAGAGCACTCCAGTTCACCAATACTGCAGGAAGAACTAGTTCCCACACTCAACATGAAGTTGAGTAAGTGTGTGTGCCTGTAGGTTTGGGAGGGAGAGACTGTTAAGAGATAATGGAGTAAACTTATTAAAAAATCAGTATGTAGAGCACAGCAGCCTCAGAAGTGAAATTCTGAGGGTTTTTTTCCCTTTCATTCTCTTTGCTCCATCAGGTAGCTCTTGTTTTCTATAGCTCAATTTGTTAAGCAGGTTGCCATAGCAGTGAGGAATATAATTGCTTGCCTGTACACAGCACAGTGGATTGCAGGTTCCTGCTGCCTTCTGAAGGGCTCACCACTGGGCTCACTGTGTGAGTCACAAGCTCAGTTCACAGAATCAGGCCAGAAAACCCATATGCAAGCAACACAGAGCCTTCTGTCAGCCTGCACTCTAGTTACTCTAATTCTGAACAGACATAGGAAAACAAGCTCAGCAATACCTGAAGCCCAAAGTCCTATGCAGGTTTTGTCAAACTATCATTCATCACCCTGTCCAGATGTGTGGCCTTTATTATATGCAGAAAACTGAAAATCACAGAACAGTCCCAAAACAGCTGTTTTCCAGAGCAGAACTTTCAGCTGCATCTACAAAACCCTGGAAATAGTTATGTACAGAGCGCATTTGATTTCAGAGACCTGCCTAAGGGAAGGAAAGCAGGAACCTGTGAAAACCAGGTGGATATATAAAAGTGGATAGATTCCTCATGGGAAGGGTCTATAAGCAAAGGAATACACATTACTCTGGAGCTCTTTCCATGGCAATCTTATGGGGGCTTTGCAATATTCTTGAATGCCTTTGAAAAATTCTAGGCATGTGAGATGAAATCCTGGCTCTCAATAAGAGTTTTGTCTCTGATCTCAGAAGGGTCAGGGTTTCTTTCATTAGTGGACTTGTTTTGATTCTTTCATAGCAAAGACAGAGCTTTATTGAGACAAGACCAGATTCAACGGGGAGTTCAAATTAGATTAAATGAAGTCTAAGTTGATGTATATCACATACTCCTCCAGCTTGTTCAACATATATCAACAAACTCTAAGACTTTCTGAGGCATATTTAGCCCCTTTCACTCCTCCAATTTCTTCACTTTTGCCTTTAAGCCTTATGTGGTATGAAAACTCACTGAAACTGGTCCAAATGTCTACTTTTCTGGCTTGACTATACAAAATAACACAGGTGTAAGGTGTCATATGACACTTTAATTATCATTATGCTGTTTGGAAATTATGCCCCTTTACCAAAACAGTTTAGGCATGATCCATATTTTCTGACTCCTAAAGGCAAAACCCCCCAAAGCTATAACTTTATGAATTTTTTCTTCCAAACTTACATCAGGTTCACCTTCTTGCTGAAAGTAAAAGTGAGAAAGGCTGACCAAGTAAAAAGGAGGTAACATGATGCTTCTTTTTTGAATCACTGCAAACATATCTATCACATCTAAATCCCAGACAGTGCTATTGTCCTTCTTTCAGATATATTTACAAGGCTCTAATTCCTTATTAGACACAGAAATGCTATTCCAGGAAAAAGAATGCAGTTCTTCAATCTTTGAAAACAGACACCGAGAATTCCCAAGGCAAAGCACTGAAGATAAGAATATCAGGGAGCTCCATTAGATGCAGCCAGTGCCAGAATAATCTCCCTTTTCTATCACATTGTGCTCCTTCCTCTCAGTCAGCTGTTACAAGGCTGCTCTTTCAGGCTACTCACCCCTTCTCACATGTATGAGGTCCTCAGATGGTGGACATTGTCACAGTGATATGAACTTGAGCTTTCAGGAGCTTTGCCCACTTAGGACACATAAATGCTGCTCACACCTTCACAAAATTGTGGATTTTTAAAATGTCTTCTGTGACATCTCTGATAAAAAACATCTTTGCCAAAGTACTTGTAATTCCTTGGCCTTTTGTATCAATAACTGAGGTAGACACCCAATCTTTACACCAGGTAATTCTTTGAAATCCGAAAACAATAAGCATGGATTTCCAATAGCTCTTCTCATATATCTGTTGAAGAAGCTATTTTCCCAACAGAAAAAGAATGAAAATGCCACTTGAAAGAGTGTGAGCATTAATTTTTATTTACAGCAAAGAAATGTTGAAATTGCAAGGACTGTGAATTAACTGCATGCTGAAATGAGCACTGCATCTATTTTTAAGGGTCCCAATTGTTTTTACAGATAGTTATTTTTTTAAGTAGTGACATAATAGGAAAGTGGATGGTGCAGATTAACAAAAATCATATAAGAAAAGTCAAGAATAAAATTAGTAATTGTGATCTGAACGCATAAAAAACCATGATGCTGAGATTTAGCATTTCTTGAAAGTTCATGGCAACAACTTTCTTGAAACGGCTTTTGTTTATCTCCAGTTTATGATTATCTACATCCATCAATGATACCAGATTAGAATCTATGTTCAGTTTACTCAGCTGCCTCTTTTTGGGCTCTTGTGGGTGATACAAGCTGTGACCTTCTCCCCCAAGAGAAGAGATGGCCCAGTCAGAGCACTCCAGTAGAAATTAAAGTAAAACTATATTCCCAGAAAGCAAGAAACAAAACTAAAAGCTTATTGAGCTAAAAATAAGTTCCTTGAAGGGACACAATGAAAGAACAATCCTCCTCCAAATTAAATAATGGAGAATTAAAGATTGAAAAAAAAGACCAGATCCTCAAATAATGTAAATCTTTGCAATGCTACTGCCTTTAGCAGAGCCTGCCAATTCACAATAGCTGAGGAGAGACCTGGAGATTTTAATTTTACTTTGCTGGGCCCTAATTATTGCCAATGTGAATAATAAAGATTAACTTCATTGTTGCCATTGATCTTTATATAATCTTTTTTTTCTTCTCCATATTTTTGATCACCTTGCGCTCATTCAGGCAATATTGTAGTCAATATTTCAATGCATGATATAAGAATGCGGAGGTAATAATTTGATGTGCTAACTACTGAAGTGATTGTTATGTACTGCTTTAGAAAGAAGCTAAACTAGGCACATACAGGTTCTAAATAGTAAATGATAATGCTTTTCTATGTATTTCTGCCAGGTAAATGCTTGATAGCTCTTCAACTAGGGCCCTTAGAAATGACATATTTCCTCCAAGAAAGGACATTATGTCTATTCTAATATTGTTTTAAGTGCAACAGCACATTTCGAGGCATGCTCAGCTACACAGCCAACCTTACAGAGATACACCTTATTAGCTTTGCCAGAATGCTAATGGATCTCCAGCGTGGAGGGTACTCCCTGGAGAGGCCTGGCTCCTTACCTTTGACATGGGGGATGAAGTGGTGTCGGAAGGGGGAGTTGGGGCGGGAGTCATGGTGAGAGGAGCTGAGACAGCTCGTGCGCAGGTATGACAAGCGCTGCACACCAGTAGGGAGCAGCTCTGCGGCAGCAGGGAGTCGGGGGGCAGGACACAATGAAAACAAAGAAAAGCAATAAGAGAAAGGCAGGGAAGGAGGCTTCAAAGGAAGGGAAAGAAAAAAGGCATTGAACAATTAGGATTCTGAAAAGAAGCAAGGAGAAAAAAAAAAGGGTTAAAGACGTACCAAAGGGTTCATAAGTGTTAGACAAAATTACAGGAAGTATTAGAAGAGAGGCTTAGATTTGAACTGCATCACTAATTTAGCATAACATTATTGGCTTAATGAGCTTCTGATCTATGCCTTGTTACCCAAAAGTAGCCTGCCACCAGCATGCAAACATCACAAAGGTCGACGCTCAATTAGTTAAGAAAGCAGCTGGTTTGGAAAGTGCCTGACCAAAAAATGTCAGCCAAGAGGCATGCAAGCTGTTTTCTATTGTTTTAAGACATTCCAAAAATGCTGCCAACATCAGCTAGGGCACTGCAGGAGGAAAAGGCTGCAAACTTTTTCAGAACTTGTAGCACTCCATTTTTGAAGAACCTTATGCTGTCAACGTCAATACAACAGTTCACTTCTCTCTCAAGGGCTAGCTGGGAGCAAAGGAGAAGTTATCTGGGGCCACTGGGTTTACTCAGAAAGAAATTATTCTTGCAAATAACATGGTGAAGAGAAGTGCCATTAGGAGAAAAAAGGTAAATAAACATGTGCTATTACTCAACATGAATAATTATTGTAGGAAAAAAATTACTACAGGAAAATTATTAAAGTAGTATTAATGATTACCCCAAAGCAGGGTGGAAAACATCAAATAATGAATTTGACAGAATTACTTCTGTGTCATATGAGGAACAGTAACAGGTGAGCTGAAGATGAGATCATCTGGACAGAGATATGTTTGAACAAATATCTTCTCAGAAAATCCCTCAGGCTGTGGACTTTTGAAGATTTTACATTTGGATCCAAACTTTGGCTTGAGCCCATCACAAGAGTTACCTCAACAGAGATTGCTTCTGGGGAAGGTCTTTGACTGAACACAAATAGTAAAACTCCATCATAGCAGAGTCTGGAATAGGGCCTGGGTTTGTTCATATCCCTGATACAACTGATAAAAATAGAAAAATCCCCCCAGAACTGCCAGAATCTAGAGACAGAAGTTTGCAGCTTTTTCATGCCTTCAAGTCTCTTTTGGTTTCAGTTGTAAAGTCATCTTAAAACACAGTCATGTTGTCAGCACTAAGTATCAGACACAATTTGCTTCTGTCCCACCTCCCCTGGGTCCTTTAAATAAGGCATTCACTGACAGACACAATTGGCTGCTTTCAGCCCACCCCCACTAGGAAACGGCTACAGCATTCAAGTTCCACAGTGGTGGCTCTATTATAAATCTTTAATTTTAAAAATGCAGCTTCTATTGCATATGGGCTTTTGGCATCCCAACTGTTCAGCTGTAATCACCAAGGAAGATGAAACCATGCAATTGTATCACTTAATTTAAAAGCAGATCACAAAGATGTCATTCATTACCATGCACAATAAAATCAGTCTTGAAAAGTCTTCAATGAATAGCATTTAGCAATACATTTTAATGCTGTTTGGGTGTGGATGAATAGTTCATTTTCATATCTTGCTTTTATATACACAACCAGTAATTTTGAATGCACTGGGAACCTGAACGACCTGTACATTTTCCAGATTGCACATAGAACTTGTACATCACTGCTAAACCAGAAAATGAAGTTTGTGTTTTCAAGTGTTCCCAGGGAATTGCCTATGGCTTCAATTAAGGAAGATACCTTGTGAACCATGAGTCCATGTTTAAAAAAATTACTAGCAATTTGGAACATATGGGTGTTTTGCTGCTGAATATGGGACTCTACGGCAGCACCAAGCTTTAAATGAATTTTTAGGAGGCATTAAACCTACATTACTGACTTCTGTATAGTTAAGCCATAATTTTTGTTTCCAATATTTGACACTTTTCCCAAATTCCAGAAGGAAGTCTGTGATTCACTGCTGCAAATTTTTGCTTGCTTTCAGTAATATACAAATGTTTAAAACAGAATTGATTGGAAACAAAAGCAGAAGATACATACTTCTAAGCAACACTCATCAGCCTAGTGCGAAAGACTTCCACAATCAAGAACAAAAAATCAGGTAGAAAACGAGATATTAAAATAAACAACAATTTCTCAATCCTGAATTTTCACTTCCAAGAGAAACAAGTGTTTCACTGCACCACTAATTGGCATAATAAAGAAACAACAGTTTTCCATACACTCCTAATGCAGGTGCCCTTACCAGGTCTGTGGAAATGCTGAGGGGAGCGGGACATGGTGGGTGTGTAGCTGTGCCGACTGTACACGGGGGAATTAATGGAGCCCTGACTAGTAGACCTGTGAATCATGCGGTCCCGAACATCTTGGTAGCCCTGCAGAACAGAAGCATTCACTAATAAATGTAAATGCACATGACACATCTTTAGCAGCACTTAACTTCCATGGATCTGAAGGCACCAGCAGAAGCTACTGAAACAGCAATACCCCTTGAACTTTCAACCTACTTCATTAATACTGTTCTCCAGTAATCTATTCCAAAGAGCCCAATCCATTTTTATAGTCATTCCGTCTTGGGAGGGCCCAACTCCGCCTGTAATTTCTGTTAAATTCTATATAATCCTAGATTTGCTCACATTCCCTGACTCCAAAAGGGAAGCTGCATCCAAAGCAGATCTGTCCTGCAATGTCCTGCACAGGACACATGAGCTGGCCTTCAGCTGGTTAACCTGGAGACCAGCAAAAATGCAAGAACTACAGCAGAGCTCTCTTTGGCTAAATTTACAACAGGCTACATCAACAGGTATTTAGTATCCAAATTAGACTCCCCTTGTATCAGAAAACATGACACCTTCTTGTATAGTAAAATTCAATTTACTTGGTTTCCTGAGGGAAAAAGCCAATAAAAGAAAGAAACAAAAAAAACCCTCTCAAAATAAACCCACCCCCAAAAAAACCCATAAAGCAAACCAAACTAGGACAAAAGGAAAAACACTGATATTAATGCATGAAGATTTACAGGAAATTTTGTAGTCACTTTTTAAAATACATAACAATCAGTACAACTTTTAAGTTGCAAATAAGCAACACTCTCCACCCCCAAAATGATAATGCATAAGCAATTGTATATATTGTATCCTGACAAATGACTTCCCAAAAGTTTCATGTTATTATGATGTTCAAATTAACTCCTATGCCAAAGCAAACAAACCCCAAACCACAGTGCTGTTTTTTTCAAGGCAAAACTGCAAATGTTTCAGTAGCATACACAAGTTATTATTAGATGTTTAGAGTAGCATTTTATCTCATGTAAATCATCCAGCTCCCAAGATCTGAATCCAGCTGTGCCACGAGAAGGAGGAATGTACCAGAAGTGACGCCTGCTGGACAAAGGGCTCTGCTTTACGGTCATCAATAGAGGAGGAGCAGCAGCTTCGGGTTTTGTACAATCTTTCAATAAGAACTTAATGTTTCCGTCTTAGAAATAATTTTTGTTAAGTTTCAATATTCAGAAAACATGTAAATGTGGCAGAGAGGAATGAGACTGATAACAAAATCAACACCTGGATGTGCTCAAGCAAGTAATTCTAATCACAGTAAGATACTGCCCCCAAAGGTTCCACCAGACTTACTTCTGCAGAAGGGGTGGGTGATAATGTCCTTGGAGACTGCAAAGACATAAAAAATAAGGTTATGAAATATCATTGCATACACTGGGCCAGAAAATGGTAATCTAAACATTGCTGCATATACTCTGATATATGGCAATGTAAAGTGGCAATGCAGAAATTACTGAGGCCATTCCAGCACCAGAACCTGCTTTTTCCACATTGCTCAGAAACTGGTCCATAAATCATTGAAGTTTAAAGTTTCTGGGAGAATCTCTATAACCGTGATTAATTCAGTCAAGTATAATTCAAGATCATCTTAGCCATCTAATCATTGTGGTAATTAAAACATAGCTGTGAAGATCAAAATCAGAAAGAGTTATTAATTTTATAACCATGCCTGTTATGAAGAAATCTTTAAAATGGAAATCAAAAATAAATAAACAACTCAGAGCTTTGCATGGAAAATCAAAATACAGAATATCTTTCAGGATGAAGCATGTTTTGCCTCCAGTGCACACACTCTGGCAAAAATGTGCTTCTCCCCTAGGCCTTGTATTTCATACCCATGCCAAGGAGCACGTAGTTGTCATCAACATTTCTTTGATATGACCTCCTTTAAATCTCTGTGTTCCTCCACACTTACATAAGGACAGACAGGAATTATAAGCAAGTATATTGAAGGAACTGCACAAAGGCCAGTGGGCAGAAATATGCATAATATTATGAAGAGTTTCTATAACACCAATAGGGGAACTGAACCAAGAAATACCTTTAGAAATTAAACATATGATTATGTATACATTGATGGTATGAACAAGAATAAAGGCTATGTATAATTACCAGTTATGTGCCCTTTAATCACCAGACAATTTGAAGCTGGAAGATGAGGACTTAATTATTTTCTTCATGCACAAAACTTCTATATTATTCGTCATCATAAACTGGTTATTTTTTTCAATATGACCATAACTATTTACAGAATGATATAGCTATTAAGATAATATCTCAGAAGCAAAACTGCTGATTCTGGTCTAGCTACTACAATAATGTACTACAGCAGTAGTGTAAAACATATGCAGACCTACTGGTAATAAATATCCAGCTGTACATTTTGCATTGAGAGACCAGTAACTCTCACGGAGCTGGTGACACTGGGAACGCAGGGTATCCAAACAAAGGCGTGACATTGTTTTACTGGATACAGAACATTCCTTTTCAGCAAGTTTCCATAAAGCTTTTAAAGACTGCTTTTGCTACTTTCCATCAAAGCCTTTAATGTCTTTTACATTCTTATTTTCCTAATCCTTATAATGTAACAGCAGCAGCTACCAAAACTGCTCCACACGAAATATCATACACAGTGCTTTGGGGCACCATTCTCCACAAAAACTGAGAGCTAATCTAAAACTTTCAATATGAATCAAAAGCACATGTTGTGAGGTGCATTCCCACAGTTACCTACTCATAATTCATGTTTTACTCTAAATAAACAAATTTCCATCACCTGCTGTGATTACCTAGATTCCAAGGTGATGACTACAGTAAAAGGTAGTCACAGGAATCTAAGACTGGGAAGGCAGCCCAGAAAACAGCCTGCTGAATCCATCTATTTTTCCTTTCATGTATTTTTACTCCCTCACTACCTGACATCATCTCGCTGCTTTTTTTGGGAAATGGAACCGCACCCTGCAGCCAAGTTACTGTTGATCATGCACAGGTGAGCTGTCCTATCTCAGAGTCTGGGGCGGCCAAGGAATGTTTGGTTCTTCAGGGTTTGTGAGGCCTTTTAAAACCTGCTGGAGTGCAGAAGTTTATGCTATAATCAGTTTGACACACACTGTGCAATCCACTGAGAAAAGCAGCTCTTTTCCAGAACAGTAAGCCAGTGGAAATATAGAATGATGACTCCAGAAAGGGAAGAGGAAGATGAAGGGGACCTGTTCTGACCAGATTTACAGTAAAAGCTCTACTGCAACAGGGCCAATGCTCTATTGCTTTGAGACCAAGGGTCTGCTCTAATACCTGAAGTCTCACAGGTCATTTTGTGCTCTGGGAAGTTTGTGCAAACTTTTACAGGTATCATTCTGTAACACAAGTTCCCTCTGACACCATTTAACTGTCTTTTTATTGAACTAAAGACAGGTGGGATGCCGGCTCCAGTTTGAAGTATCTCTCACATTAGAAAAAATCACTTTCTCATTTTATGACAGCTTGTTTACTGAAAGCTGTTATGGATATTCAGTCTTCTCAGCAGATAGAATACTTAAAATAAAGGACACAGAGCTAAAATACTGCTTCTCTTTATATATATATATATATATATTCAAGAAATGCCAGAGCCGAGAAAAGACAACCTCAGTAGCCTTCATGTTGCTGCTCCCAGGGCAGAATGACAGGACCTGAAGGACCTGGAGAACCTGATGGTTTCTGGAAACATCATCACTTGTTAAGGGCCAGCCTCGGCAGCAGAAAATTAACCGGCAAGTCTCATGGTTATATTTCAGCCTCGCTCCCGCTCTGGGCTGCCCCACGAGGGGGAGCTGTGGGAGGGAGAGCGCTGCCCACGGAGCTCTGAAACACAGGGACACTCCCAAACAGGGGATCACGAGTGGGAAACCTGGCACTGCACTGCCCTGCCACAGTCTCAAGCTGTGTTTGCTCTCTTTCTGTGGCTAAAGTATGTCATTGTAGCCCATTCCCTATAACTGAGAATTGTCTCCAACTCTGGATTAACTTCGGTGCCTCTTACAGTCTCCCTTGTACATTTAGAAGTGTTTCTTAGCTGAGTCTGGGGATTTTTTTCCTTCTTTTTCATTTTAAATCACAGTGAGGTCCATTTCTAGTGTACAAGCATAAACTCAGGGTGCCCTTTTATTAAACACATACACACCCTGTCAAAGAGAATGCATGTTAAATCACTCAAAGTCTGCAAATCCCTGCCATGACTAAACATGTCACCTCCTTTGCTTTTAAAGGATGATCGTGACTGATGTACGATGTACCAAGATTGTTGTCACTCAGCTACCACAACACAAACACAAGGTAAGGGATCACTCCACCCCAATGGGCTTGTGTTCTCATTAGGGCAAGGGAAGGGAGGAGAAACAGATACAAAGAGGTGAGGTAACTTGCCCAAGGTGACAGCAGTCAGCAGTAGCACTGTGTGAAAAACCCAGATCTTCTGAAAAGAAAGTGAGAGCTCCTTCTGTTTCCAGAACAAATTTCTGTACTCACTAGAAATGAACTGAATTTAATGCCGGTGAAAATATGGTATAAAAAAGCCCTAAAAGTTTTTGCTTATTCCCAGAACAAGCATAAAAGCAGGCAATTTACACCATACTGCTTTATCAGCTTCTAGCATACTGCTTAGTCAGTAAGGATTATCAAATACTTCACCTTCTCTGGTGAGATTAGTTCTTCCTCTGTGACTAACAAGAGAATTGTGTTTGTAATGGCTTTTGTGGAACAGGTAAGGCCTGTTGGAATTGGTCAGAGGTCTCCAATGCATCTCAGTGGTTTGGAACCAGGTGCCAGTTGGATACACTACCAACATAAATCGGAGGGGGGAAATTCTGTAACGTGCTGACCTGTTAATCTCTTATTTTATTCCTGAGCTGAACAGTCTCCTGAATTTCCAACTAATGTTACAAATTAAGAAACTAACCCTATAAAGCATTAAAGAACAACTGAGAAAAACTGAGGCAGCTCTGATCTGCTGGTGGGCAGAACACTTTGCTAAGAAAGACCACCAGTGCCTGGATTTACTGTAATTCTTTTTTCCTCAGCTCAAATTCATTCTCAATTCAGTTACAGTCGGTAAAGTCACTGAGACTGCAAGGAGGTAAATCCATTTCCACATCCATTTAGATTTGCATTGAGGAAGTCTGATATACAGACAGATGGCATTATATGACAAAACCTGCCTCACAGTCTGCACTGGAATCATGTAAATAGTAATTGCAGCTATGGAAATTCACCTGAGAAAACTGGGGACCCTACAATCTGAAAGACATCTTTAAATACAAATTTAAGAAAATAAATTTCTCTTATCATTGCATGGCACAAGAATCCTTACTAAATGTCAGCAGTTTAAAATGTGAGGCAGGTATTTCTATAGCACAACTAACCTGCTGCCCCAGGTGGAAGAGAACTTCATCCTGACCCAGTTCAGATTTTATCCAGAATGTCTGGCAAAGTGCTCCAGCAATATATTTCCCTTCCATATGTGTGAGATAAAGTATCCTGCTGCTCTTAGTCCTGCTATTGCCAAGGAATATCATGATATTCCTCATGTTCTGTTGTATCAGTGCTCCACAGCACAACAGCAGGTTGGCTTTTGCTTCATGTTCTGGACTTTGCTGTACCCCAAGACTAAGATACCCATGAGAGTTATGAGTGTTCACACAGAGACAGCCTGCAAGCCTCCCCCCTGCCATTCCTCTGCCAGTGGCTGGTGTTAGTGTAGGTGTCCAGCAGTGCAGTTTCACACACGAGGCATCATCGTGAGTGCTCCCATTACCCCAGACAAAACAGACAGAAAGCACTGTGAACAGCAGCAGCACCAGGATCGAGGAGTGTCCTCAGAAGCGAAGCAGGCTCTGGATCAAGCACACAGCGCAAGGAGTTGCTCGTTGGTTCATTACCTCTCCAAGACTCTGTCTCTCCTGTCTGTCCTCGTAGGCGGAAGTGTAGAATGGCTCATAAGTAATTAGGTCTGGACGTTCAATGTCATAAATAGCCTTGACTTTGGGAATGGCTGCTAAATCCTTGTAATCAAGGATTTCATTGTCTACTTTTGCCTGAAGGTCAAAGACAGAAGATAAATTAACTTACACAAATGCACTGGCAATTTCTGTTTTATACAATTTATGATTTTGTGTATTTGTTGTCACACTGTTGCTAGGGAAACCTCTTTTTGGCACTCTACATGCAAAGTGAATGCTTCTTGTTCTCATCACAGGCCTCCTTTGCAACAGCTCACACTGTTTTCTTGGTTTAGGGAAGAAAGAACATGCCATATAGAGATCTATATACAAAAGTTTCTTATCCCCAGTAGTGAGCTGAAAACTTCAGCTCTGCAAATGACTCATTTTGTGGCCTCAGGCAAGTATTTTCACCTTTCTGCTCTTGTTTTCCCACATGTAAAATGTGTGATAATATCCATTTAGTTTGGGAATTACAGAGATTACAAGGGGATTCCATGCTGAAGACCACAGACAGGTATTCAACTTATAACTGTGCACACAAGAGGAAACAGAACTTACTGGAAGGAAATAAGACAAGGAGGACTGTCAGGACTGGGTATCCAAACTCCCAAACAAAATTATTACATTGCACTCATCACTCATCCTATACCCAAACTTCTGACTAAAGCATCCGCTGCTGACCAGCTGCATGGTACTAGCATCAATTATTTTTTCCACCAAGACTACAAGGAACTCTTGACTAGTTAAAAATAGAAGTAGGAAATCAGTTCCAAAGTCACATTAGAAGGAGTTAGAAAGGGGCCTAACATTTAGTTTAGAGAGCTAATATCTTTCCTTACTTATAAAAAAACTTATAAAAATAACATTATACATTTTTACCTACCTTACAGAAATATATTGGAAAAAATAGCTGATTAAAATTGAAAGAAAATATTCAAATTGTTTTTCAACGTTTCTACTAGATATTTGATTTATTCATAGTGGCTGCATAAGGAAATTCACATTCAGTTCTTCTCTTTCTGAGTAGTAGCATCTATTATTTTCAGATTAACATGCATCTGCCTTCCCAGGCTCTCTAAGAAACATTGATCTTGGTGGTTCTTAAGCAATGCCATAAACTAGAAACAATACAGAACAGTTTTTGCTGGAGAAGTAAAGCTTGGAATAGCTGGGAAATTCACTGTCTAGAAATAGCCTCAAAACTGCTTAGCTTTTACTCACCAGATATAACATAACACACCTTAGCAAACTTAACCTTAAAATATGTAGGTAAATTAATTTATGTTATTTCTGTAGTATTTTTAACACAGTCTGTTAATTAGATGCAAATATGTCTGGATATTCTTAATCCAAAATAAATCAGTACAGATATTTTTTGTAAAGCCCAGTCTAGGCCACCATGCTGCCCTACAGACTGATTTTGGTTTTGAGCAGCAGTTCAATTTCATAAGCTACAGTTCATGGAGTTCATATTACCAGCAGAATGGCAATTCTCCAGGACATACTCTGTGTTTGATATCTGCAGTGTGAACTCCTTTCACATATTAGCTAATTTTTGTGGTTGTTGAAATGCAGAGAAGAACTAGAATTAAACTCAGGGCTTCAGGCTTGCAATTTTGGTCATTTTTTCTCCATTATTATAGATGTAAATGATTAATTTCTGTGTCTTACACTACATTTTCACCAATATAATCTCACGGTCACCTACAAAATCAGTGATTCAGCATTATCATGAATAAAATTTTTGTCCTTAAATTAAAAACACCTTTCCTTTCACAAACAAAACTTCTGAAACAGGTGGTGTTGGATCAGCTGGGCTTCTTTCAGTGTAGCTGACTCTCCTCCCACATCAGGCAGTAGATCTCTCAAAAACTGTGTATCAAATGCACAGATCTCCTCACATAACCCTTACAA
Source organism: Campylorhamphus procurvoides (assembly GCA_013396655.1). NCBI lineage: Eukaryota > Metazoa > Chordata > Aves > Passeriformes > Dendrocolaptidae > Campylorhamphus > Campylorhamphus procurvoides. The sequence goes on from WBMV01004518.1 coordinate 1,298,120, forward strand.
AGTCAAGACCCACTTGCTCTCTGTCTCTCTTCACATCACCAAGTGACTTCAAGGGATTTACTGTATCTTTCTAAGGGCTATGTGACCTGGGAAAGGCATACACAGCTCTTGAAGTCCTGTTTATAAAAGCTGCATGAAGTTTTAACAATTTAACCACTCGAATAAAGGCATTGGCATCAGTGTAACAGTGATTCATCTCAGCATGAGCATGCCAGGTACAAGCGGCCTATTCCTCAGAAGGAATACTTACATAGATAGTGTGGCCTGGAGAGCCAGGTATACTGGAACCTGGTCTGGAATAAATGCTTTCTGATGATGTTCTTGTAGGCTGAAAAACAAAAGGCAACTTTTGAAAGCAACCTGCAGTTATTAACATTGGTAATTTTGAGTTTAAGTGAGGGAATCTGCATACATCTTGAAATTAACTGAATTTAGGAAAAAACGTCAACACAAATGCAGGCAATCTGGCAAATTTCACAATCTTGTGAGGCAAGTGGGCTTTTTATCATTATTATTATTATTTTTTTGTAGGGGAAGGAGTGCTGTGAGAGGGGAAAGAGGTTTTCTAAATCAAGCAATGTAAAAGACTAAACTGACAACAATAATGAACAAGATCAAACAACACCTGCCAGAGACACTGCAGGAGCCAAAGTACCACCCAGGGCAGTCCCGCTGGCCATTTCAGCAACACGTTAGTTCACAAACCACTAGAGGTGTCAGCAGTTCAGCAGATAAAATTGTTGTGAGGAGCACAGCACACACGGTATCGCTTCCCAGGTGTTCAATCACTGGATTTCCATTATGAATACACAACTCAATTCAGTCCTTCTAAGTAGAAGGACCTGAAATCCTTTGCTTGGAGCTGTTCCCTATCTGCAGCACTATCAAGATGCAGCAGGAAAGTCAAACTGTTGGTTGAAATTCCAAGATTCCCCATACTGCAAAAGGCATGATGTTTAATGACAATGTCGTGCAAACTGAAATTCATGAGAACAGTCCCACCCCTACAGATCGAGTGCTGTTTCATTTAGTAGATGCTCCAACACTTTGCCAGGAATAACCAGGCACTGACACCCTGGGGGAAGTTTTATCACTGCAATGAGGGGATCCTGAAAACCAGATGAATTTGAAAATCATCTATTTGATCAAAAGTCACCCTGGCTATTGTGGAAATTACTCCTTAACTTGGCACAAAGGTAGTGAACCATATCCCACTTGCAACTGAGAAACCATGCACAGCTTTTGCTCCCTAAGTGACTGCAAAGAACCAAATCTCACCAAAATTCAAGGCATCAGCAGACGACTCTGATGACACCCATGCAGTGGGATACTTCAAAGTCACTTGAAATTAAATCCTGATAAACAGTCCTTACCTCATCAGCTTGTGACATTGAACTAAGGGACCTCCAGGCCCTTGGATTTGAAGAGAAACAAGGCTTGACAGCCTGGCTCACTGATTTTAATTAGGAAATACTGGAGTGAACACAAAAAGGCTACTGGACCTTTCTTATCTCTCAGCATTTCCTGAAAGGACCTTTCAACCGACCTCAGAGACTTTCTACTCTTAATTTCATAGCCAGGAAAGCTATTGGAACCATCCATCTGTAAAATGCTGAAGACTATTCGTGGATCATACAGCAGCCTTTCTCTGACTTCGGTTGTGGAAATGAAATCACCACACTCAAGGAGGGTCAGAGGAATAAAAGGCTTTGAACATGTTCCACAAAAAAACACAAAGATTCAGATCAAACAGAAAGCAGATGTGGTGGTGGACTGACAATCACAAATCCTCTCCTGAGCATCCACTTTCTCAGCTGAATGTTTACATGTTTCTTTTCTCTCTGTAGCTGCAAATTCCTACATCTCAAAAGGGAACAGAAATTTCTCAGCTGCCCTTAAGCTCCTCCCATGATGCAATCAAACCAAAAAATCCAACAACAACCACTTGTTTCATGGAAATGTTACAAGAATTAAGCTGGAAAATCTGGCTGGTGTTGAGAAACACTTTACTCCCCCTTCCATTCTTCCATTTGGCTGTGTTTGAGTGGAGACACATGTAGCATGGTGCTGCAGTTGCTATGGAAAACAGTTGTTTTCATTACAACATAGGGAACAGTATTAAGTACTTGAGGTACTGTTAGGGGCGTCTCTGTTACCTTTGGCTTTTGGCAGACATTAGGAGTTTTCTCTGCTCAATTCTCCATGTTGGAGGAAAACAAGTGTTAAAGGCAGTTACGGCTTCTTCCCACTTGGCAGGCCCTTTGGATCTTTTGTAATTGCTTCAGAAAACAAGAAATTCTGAGCACTAAGTCCACTTCCTTAGTCTCATCTCTTACTGCCACTCCTAAAAATCTTTTTATTTAAGGAAAATTCACTTGCATTTATCACTTTAGTGAATTTATTAAATAAAGTTAGACACCTTAACAAGATAGTTTCAGCCATATCCTGCTAACAACTTCCTTAGGTGCTCTTAACCCTGGAGTACAGGAGCAGTTGTCAGATGGACTGGCAGTTGTCAGATGACCTGTTCTTCATTTCCTCACTGTGTTTCTGCTCCAAGTTGCTCATTACCATCCCATTAATAAGGCCACGAGCCAGATATGACACCCTTTAAACCAGTTTTCTATTTTCTGTAATTCTTTCTGTGTACATCAATTTTACCTCCCATGTCCTGCAAAGCTCCCTGCTGCCTGGGCAGGATGCCATCCTGCCATCCACTGCCTGAGCACACACTGCTCCTTTCCTGAGCAGCTGAATCCAAGCAGAACCTGGAACTGAGGCTCCTCTATTAGCTACCAGTCCCATATCTTGCTTACATTTACAACATACCCTCAAAGGCAGTGCAGGAAAAAGGATTTCTACATCTCCTCTCACCCTTCTGGCCTCACTTTGCCCTATTTCTTGTTTTCAATTACACAGACTGTTTCCATCACAGATGGCTGTTTCCTACTCTGCTGCTTCCCATATGGTCTGGAATCCTTCAGAGCTTTGCACTTTCTCCTAAAGACAATTGCCTTGCACTTAAAAACATTTATGCTGCTTGCCTTAACAAACCATATACTAAAGATTCCTTGATATAAGATGTTCCTCTGACATAGTTTTAATTGCTATGGTTGGCTCCTCTCCTAAGAGACCTGTAATAACTCCTGACTGAAAATCTGTGACTAGGTATGGCTTTTGTTGGATTGAACATTACATTTTCATTAGTTGACACAATTAGTCGAGAATCCCTGACCCTGTGTAACACCACTGTGACTCTGTATATTAAAGAGGTGGCAAGTGACACACTGGAGGTCAAGTTCTGTACTGATGGAACTGCAGTGGAGTGTAAATTCTCCCTTAGAGTGAAGCTGATCAGAGCACAGGTAAATAACAGGAATAGTGGCTCGCCCTGATGTAACATTTAACATTGGAGATGTGGAGATAACATGCGAGCATCCCTTGCACACATTATTGGAGGAAACAGGTAAAGAAAAAGGAAACAACCTTTAACACAAACATAATAATTTAGAGGTATTTACTTCCATCACAACAGCCCTGTGACACTTGTTCCATACTCCCAGCAACCAAACAAGTTAAGCTGCCTTACTTCTTCTACAAACAGATCTGGAACATTTTTTGTATGACTGTTCTTTTCCTTGAAGGATTCAAATAATGGCTTTTCATAATGCCACCACTGTGTAGAGAAATATTAAGCAAATTTCTTTTAAGAACTAATTTTTTGTTTCTTTACTGGTGGTACGTGGCCTTTCTCCACTTTTTTCTGACTGCAGAAGAGTCATCACTTTTTTTCTTTCCTCTTCCACGCAAATGGATGTAACAGTAGTAAATATATCATTATGGGACATCTGTACCAAATACAGAAAGTCTATGAAGTATATGAAAAAAACCAATATAAATTCAATAATAAAAATTCATGCATGTCATTAAAGGAGCCAAAGGAAAAAAAAACAAACCAACCAAATCACAAAGCATCTAAAGTATCTGCAAGACTTCTCAGTATTTCCCACTATCACAGAGTTCTTTTTTTTATATTTTTGTTCTTCATTTCATGCATTCGACTTCAATGCAGAAGTTCTTTACCAGTTTCATTTGCAGACTGGCAGAGATAATACCAACTGTCATGCTCACCCTCTTAGGTTCACTGTGAATTGAGTGCTCAATTATCGTACCACCCATGCATGTGCCCCAAGTTGATTAACTTGATATTTTAATACTGGACTGCAAAGCTTAAGATGTTCATCTGCATTTACCTCTGTTTATCATGTCATCATGCATGGTGCACCATCTAAACAAATAACTTCTTAAAAAAAAATCTATGCTAGAGCCATTCACATCATCCAAATGCTGCTGCAATGTGGTGGCTCTGGCATTCTCAAGTACAGATGTTCAGCATCATGCTCTGTAAAAACTTACGAGTGCAGGCAACCAGATCAAAACTGATCCCAAGAACATCTGGAAAAATGGATGCACTACCGCTTAACAAAGGCATCGCCCCCATTTACAGTACCTGCCTTAATTTTTTGATAGAGTTCATTATGCAAGGCGGTGATAATAGCTGCAGAAGAATAATATGTTTTCACTTAATAACATTTAACATTACAGTACAGGCAAATTCTCTATACCTCAGGAGCTATTCTAAGTGAAGCATGTTTATAAATAAACTAATAGACGATTAGGATGGAATATCTTCTCCTAGGCTGACACAGCTTTGCAGCAGCAAGGGGTCTGGCTTTCTCAGTACAACACCTGCTACTCTCACTACCTGCTGCATCAATTGCAAGGTTTTCCAGTTATTTAGGACTTGGAAACAGGGTTCATTAAACACAGACATCCTACACATTTCAGTAATTTTCAGTGGCTGTGTACAAGACCAAGAGGACCCCAAACTGTGCCTGTTTTCTAGTTTAATTGTATCCTTCTCCCTACAGGAGTGTTTCCTTCAAATGTATGCATTCCTTATTTCTCTGCACTATATATGCACCAAGAAAAAAACTAGGGAACAGCTTTAGTTCAAACTCACATAGACACAGATATTAATAGGTTACAACTAATTTTCCTTTCCTTTCTAGACTTGAAGGCCAGAGGAGAGAATGAATTTTCAGCACTGCTGAAGGTATACTGGTACCAAACAAAACTTTATAAGACTACTCATGCGAACCTAGCCTTCATCAAGAGTCAGTTAAATGGAAAGAATAAGAAAACAAAGTGGGAAGTCCAGAATATAATGACTTCAACACAAGCTTCTCAGCGAATTTGCAGGATTTCACCCTACCATTTTCAAACTACAATTTTCATGTAGATTCAAGCTTTTGGCCCACCTTTATAGCAACAGCAATGATACTATCTTTGTGTCTACTCTGCAGAACACTTGAAGCCAAAATCTGCCTTGAAATACACTTTGCAGAATCAACATGTAAATCTAAAGAGAATTTACTACTGACCAAATTTACACAAGAGGATATTCATCTGACCCTAAACTATTTGCATCCTACACAGTCTACAAAGCAAGAAAGAGAACATTCCTTTATTTTAACATGGGCTGCTCCTATTTTGCCTTGCATATTTTTCTAATTCATTGGATAGGATTTGGTTTCTTAATCCTAAGGCTCCTTGATTTTAACACTGGAAACTCAGACTCATGCATGCTAAACTGAACACAAAAAGTCACTACACTGGCCTAAAAGGTGAGTGAAATGGCCCCACAGTTTGCTGTTCTCAGACTCCAAAATTTGATTCCATAAAGCCTGGGATTGAAGAGATGTTGCTCTCCTTAGGAGCACTGATAACCCATCTTTATGCTGTATTTTCTTAATACATAGATCTGTAGCTAACAGAGAGAGAGATATTCAAGAGTATTTAATTGACTAAACTGCTGTGCAGGACAAAGGGTACAGGGCTTGCATTAACCCCCATGGAATCACACCACTGGATTCAACCACCCTACAGACTGGATCTAACACAGACAGCCCGCCCTGCCTGACACATGACCACATCTGCTTTGCAATTAGAGATGAGAAGGCTGCACGAACTGCCACAATGGAAATCCAGTGGCATGGGCTCTCTCAGCCTCTCTGCCCACTGCCAGCCTGTACAAGGTCCACACCAGGGCATTCTGACTTCACCACCAGGTGAAAACTACCTCAGGTGCACCTGCATGCAGCACAACCACACGTCCCCCGCAGCAGACACAGCCAATAAATAAGCACTGCCCTGAAGGAGAAGAAATGGAAGTGGGTGGTGTTTGTAAGGGCAAAGCAAACGCAACAAAGTCCGAAAGTAGAAAACTACTCCAGAATCAAGAGGGCAGGGAGGACCTTGCAACTGAGATGCGGATGTGTGCCAGATTAGAGAGAGGCAAACGCTCCCTGGCAGCACATAGAGTATGTCCAAACCTGGGATTTTGTAAATGTTTTCTGAACTGAAGTATTAATGTCTATTTGGTCAATGCATATAAAAAAGGAACTGATTTAACTGATGACATTTTTCTTCCTAAAAATATAAGCCATTGTTCATGAAAAACTATTTGTTTTCAACCATCACTTTAAAGTCAGATGCTTTTCACCATTTTCATTTGCTTCATATTTGCACTCTAATTTTTTGTTTCACAAGAAAAGCTGTCTGGAATACTGGAAGACCACCACTACAGCCCCCAAAAGCTCATCAGAATCTAAAAAAAAAAAGTTAATTTTAAGCATTTCATTAAACAAAATAAAAAATGGGAGAATTAACAAGCAACACTGAAACAAGTGATGCAAAATACAGCGTCAGTGCCCATGGTGGCAAGTGATAGCAGGAAAGCTGTGTGGCAGGAGTAGTAGCAAGCGCAGCAAATGACAGTAATGAAGAATCTTCTCAGTAAAGAAGATCATTCTCAACACTATGAAAACACAACAGCAAACCTCTGCAGAGCGTGGCCTGCGCAGAACCAGACTCTTTGGGTAAAAGAACTCAGATGAGGAATGCTGTCATGAAACACAAAAGGGAAAAATGAGTGAAAAGGAAAGCAGTTTCCCCAGTTCAGTGGTTAAGCTCTATTTTCAATCAAGTTACTAATATCTACTTGTTATAATATCTGTCTTACTTACTGATCACTGTAGAATCATGAACAGCCAGACAGTTGTAAATAGATACCTAAGCAATATATATTTTTGTAACATGCTTATGGTTGCTCTGTTTTTTGTTTGGTTTGGCTTTGTAATCTTCCACAAATATCCGTGGGAGGAAGATCTAAAGCAACCACTGCTTTTATGAACTCCCTCTCAGATCTTGACCAGCTAGAATGCTGATTAGTTTATATCACAATTCAGTTATTGAGAGAAAACAGACCTTGTTGAAAACTTCTGAAGTGACTTCAATGATAAAAGGGCTTTTTGTTTTGTTTCGTTTTGTTCTATAGGGAAAGGAAACCCAGCAAGCAAATAGGCAATGGCACTGGCTTTTTGCAGAACCACCAGAAAATCTAGGCCTGACCCTGAAAGTGGCTATCTGTCAACTCAAAACCCATATTCCAATTCTCATCTTAGGTCTAAATGTATGTCATAAGAAACTCAAATTCAATTAAAATACAGTTCCTAATTTAGTGCTGACATGCTCAAACAGCACACATTTCCCCCAGTTTTGTTTGTTTCTGTACCTACCTGTTTGCTACTGCCTTTATTCGGGTCAGCAGAAGGAAGCATGTGTCAAAGTCATCAAAGTGAACTCCAACTCATTTTAAAATAAAGTGTCTGACTTTGCACCAGAGCAGACAACCTGTGATGTAGTGTTGAGGCTAAAAATGCTCCATCTCTCAGCCAGCCTCAGGATGGTGCATTTGTCAATGCCTTTTAAAGACATACTAAACCTCTGCAAAGAAGCTCTTATCCAGGAACAAGGCAACCTTGGACAGCTGTGCTGGAACATTTCTCAGATGTTCCCTCAATACGCCTTCTTTCGCTTCACTTCATCTTCCTGTAAGAACTCACTTAGGCAAAGCCTTGCGGGTGAATTAATCCGTTTACTTCACTCACCTCAATTAAAATTAGCTGAGGGGGAAGAATACTGACGTACTTAAATGTGTGACAGAGAAAAGCAAAATACTTGAAGAGGACTATGGCCACTTCCATGGGGAGTGAAGTAAACCAACTGGTTTGTAAGGTCAGCTGGAGAAGCTTTGTAATGCTCCAGTGTAGGCAGGAATGCTTTGGTAAGACTCCTGGGTCCAAGCGAAAGGGATGTATTGTACCTCAACCATTTACTACAAAGCACAAGTGTTCTGACACTTAAGCATGGCCAAAACACTGTCAAATTTACATTCAAATTGTTAAATGAGGAAGAAAATCCAGTCTGGCCTCATTTCCCATTTTCTTATAAAAGGTCAGCTTACAAAATGTGCGAATGCTGGATGGTACCTGCACTGATGCTTGGCCATTCTAGACCACACGCCTATCTAGGGCCAATTATACTTTTGCCCACACTAACATGGACTCTGCTCAACAAGAATTGATCTGCACATTACCTACAGTCATAAAAAATTGTCTGCAAGGGATGCTAAAGGATGGGGCTTCCTGTGAATGAAACCCACACAGAATTCAACCTACAGGATACTGCAGGTATCTCCACACAAGTACCTTTTAGTTTCCCTATCTGAAAGACATTTTATTCATATGCAGTCTCTAATATTCACATCCTGACAAATTAGCAAAATTCAAGGGACAAACTAAGACATCAAAAAGAGTAAATTGTCCAGAAGATGAATTAGTGAGTAAGGGCTTAGAATTGCCTGGTGTACACAAAAAGCCAGGCTCTAGCATTCATCAGTGCAGCATTATTGCCACTGAGGATTTGATCCAGAAAGTTTGTCTGGATATGCTGAAGTGACTCTTGGGTAACTGGCTCTTCTTGGCATTCAAATTAGGATCACTTTTGGGCTGAGGTTTAATTGTATGGCAAAGGAAGAAGAGTTCACCTTGTCTAAATGCTATGAATAACCACGCAGAACAGGGGATAACTATAGAGCAATTACACAGATGTGCAAAAACACTAAAATATATGGTAGCATTTGCCCTGTACATATCTTCTCCTTAAGAGTCTCTCTCACAACAATTGAGATATGAAATGAAGTGTCTTAGATACTTTGCCACGTCTGTATGTCAGTAAATGACACTATCTTTAAGGCAGTGCACTGAGACAGGTATGTGAAGGTGGTAAGCCTAAAAATCAGAGCAATACCTCTGAAGTGCCTCCACTGTATATTCTGCCAGAGTTGTGACAGCTATGCGAAAAAAACATGGAAAAAATCACTCTTAAAAACAACATTCAATTATCGTGTGTGCAAAATCTATGGTGTGTCATTGCCATGAATTCAGCTTACCCGGAGCTTATCTTCTGTCTTAGTGGATTGCTTACAGTCGGGATGCCAGACAGTGGAACCTGAGGGAGGGAAAAAAACATCTTTGTTCAGAGCAGAGCAGATGACTTCTGGTCATGACAAGTCAGTTATTAAAGAGAATCACTTCATTGCATCAGATGGTGAATTTGTATGAACTGTGTGAGTAATTCACATTAAAGTCTAGTTCATAAGAAATACAAGTGAAACAAAATATTCAAATCCCTGGCGTACCTACAGCAGCCTCCTCCTGGGGCTGTCAAAGCACTTTGCTCACTTTCTTAATTAAAACTCAAGCAGCCTCAAGCAGCAAGAGAGTCAGCAAGCACCAGCTGGAGGAAAAGAAAGACAGAGGGTTCCCCTGGCAGGACAGAGTGGAAGAACAAAGGAACTGGGCAATGGTTAGCTGATTTGTTCTCCCCTTATGTACTGCACCACACATAAAAAGGAAGTTCTGACTCTAAATTCATTCAGTGTCACATTTAGTTACTGTAACTTATCACTCAGATTACTTCTTCCCTGCACTTATGCAAAATGCAAAAGGAAAAGCAAAATTAGAAAACCTGACAATGCAGCAGAGTCAGGGCTGTAGAGGCAGGGTGTGCAAGGCAGCATTTGAAAGAGCCTCTCCCTAGATCACAGCACCCCATACCTGCCATTGGCACACATATCACTCCTACCCCTTGCTCTGCAAGGTCAGTGGCACTGGTATTTCCACATGGCATATTCCAGCTCTGCATCCTACTTAAATAGTTAAGGTCTCTGCTGTTTGTTTCCCAAAATACGCTGTAAAAATGGAAATATCCGGCTGTCTCCAAGGGCAGAGCAATGTCAGGGGCAAGGAGCATTTCCATCCCATTTCAGTTCTCCTTTGGAACAGAGTGTAAAACGTGGTCACTGCTGGGAAGCTCCGGCAGGTATTAGCCAGGCTGCAACACAGCAAAAACTAATGCTGGTTTTTAACACTCACTGCAGCTGCAGTCAAACACAAACTTCACTTGGATCACCACGAAGGCAATACAGAGTCTTGACTATCTGCAGGGGGAACATCACCTCTGTCCAGAGACAAGCCAAACAGAGCAGTCCAGGCCTCCTGCTGGTGACTATTAGCTCAAGTGCAGCCAGAGGAAACCCCACCCTCAGAGCCCAGGAGAGGGTTATGGTCAGGGCCCCTGGAAATTTTGAATTTTGTTCTAATGAACCCTTACATGGCTGGTACAGAAGTAAAGACCAGCAGGAATCATTTCTCTTCCCAGCAGTACACAATGTAACCATCATCAGGAGACAGGAGAGAATGCTGTGACTGGATCAAGGGTCTGGGACGTTTGGCTTTGAGTCCAAGCCGAGGAAGAAGAAACTGTGCGTTTGGCAGGGGGAAACCATCAGACAACAGGGAGAAGTGTTCTGTAAACAAACAGCAGCCTCAGAGCCAGGACCCCACAGCGCCTGTCAGAGCAGGAGGGAGGCGTGCCCTGTCCACTCAGGAGGAAGAGAGTTCATGGCATAAGGCTGTAAGTTCATGTTATCACTCCTTAAGTGATCTGAGAAACACTTTACTGACTATGACACGTATTGCTCAAGAATGCAGTAAGACTCAGAAAGTTTAGGTTCAACTCTCAGATCTCATTGTGAGCTTCTTTCCTGTGTGGCTGAGAAAAATGATCCCCATTCCTCTGTGCCTCACTGTTAGGTCAACAGTTGATGATCCCAGGGGTCTTTCTAACCATAATGATTTGATGACTCTTTTCCATTAAACTACCCCCAGCATCAAAATAAAAGCTGCCACTGCATTTTGGGCAGGATTTATCACAAACTGGCACAATTTTAGGGACACGCCAGGAGAATGCTGCAGCTGCTGAAAGTGAACAAGAAATGCAAGTCTGGATGTCCTTGAAAATTCAAAATCCCAAATCAGAGGGAGAAGGTTTAAGAAGCTAAATATAAGTATTTTTTTATGATTTTGAACTCTGAGCTGCCTATAGTTTTTTTGCCTATACTATTCATCCAAACACTCCAATCTATTTTGAAATGCTTGGAATGGTGCAAATTCTCAAGCTCTAGCACTCCTCTTTTTTTTTTCTACCGGAAATAGTTCAGCAAATTGCAGTTATTCCCATTCTTCACAAATGTTTGCTTGCTCACTTGGCAAACACCAACTAGCATGTTCAGTTATTCAGCTTTTTACTTTGCACGTACCATGATTTCAACATCAGCATCCCTCTAAATACTGGGCAACATCCTAGCTCAGCATCAGCCCTCTGGGGCAGCCCCTATAATAATGTATTACCAGGAAGTCAATGGGAAAGAGAAAGTTTCTGGTGCTGCTTCTTTCTCATTTTTGTGTGATGGAGCAGTGCCAAGCCAGAGTGCTTCTGTTAGCATTATTCAAAACATCCTTAACAAAGAAAGCCCCAAGACAGACAGCTTGTTTTTCCATGTTCTCCCTTTGTAGGTTTCCCACACAATTCTAGTAAAAGTTTCTACCACAATCTGTCAGACTCCTCTATTCTACAAAGCAAATTCCAACATGCTGCTTTCATATCCTGGGGAAAGGACAATTAGAAGTGAGATGGAACCTGTGTGTTTTTATATATTTTATAAAAAAAAATGTGATTTTGACTTTACTTTTACTGTAGGGTTGTATTTTTATTTCAGAAAAAGGCTTGGAATGCTGTTATTCTGCACCCTAGAGTAAATTATTTGGATGGAGTCAGGATACATGTTTCAGCTGAGAGCTCTGCACAGGAAAGGCTTTTAGGTCCTCACACTTACAAGGACGCTGGAAAGCTTTGGCAGGACAGTCTGGAGCGCACTCAGCAATAAGATTATTTAGTCAGAAAACAGCTTGTGAACAATAAAGCAGCTTGGGTTGCTCCTCTCCTGAGACAGAGTGAGTGAGTGCAAGGAACATTGATTCACAACCACAGAAAGAGAGAGACAAATTAGAAGAGAACAAAAGCAGATGAAGCAGTCAGGTTTCTCTCCTCTCCTCTTTGTTACCACCCAAACTTGGCCAAGACAAAGTCTAACCTAAGTAGAAGCAATGCCTCCTGTCTTATTTTGATATGTAGAAATGTACACCAAAGTCTGCCCAACCAACCTGAACTCCCACTCTCTGCTGGCCTGGTACTGATTACACCAGTTGTAAACAGTTGTTATTAATAACAGCTAAGGATGAACTGATGCTCACCTTGAACTCTGCCTGTACTTTAGCACACTATGCTGTGAGGAAACTAAGATGATTACCAGTTGCCAGATGCTTTATCTGCTGCTTTCAAATTTGTTTTTCCAACTTGCCACCAGAAAGCTGTACTTCCTACCCAGCCCTCTTGCAGCCTCTCCTTGCTCCTGCAATGCAGAGCTGCTACACAATTTGACATCCAGTTCTGTGCACAGCTGGAATAAGATGACTAGGGGCTAAGGTCAGTGAGAGATGAGAAGAGATGGACTACAAGGGAGGACAAACTACAAAATAAAACAACTTAGCTTCAAAGGAATTCCTTAACAATAATATCTTATTTTGGAACTCCTCCAGAAAGGATCTCTCTTCAGGATCTCAAGTGATGGCTGCAATCACACTTTCATAACTTTTTCCCTGTTCTTCTACAGTCTTTTCAGGTATAGCAAGCAAGTTTTCTAACCTAAGTGCAGTATACAAAACCCCAACATGTACCTGCCTTTTTCACTTTAATTTCTGTCTTACATGAATGGTCATTTTACATTCTTCTACCAATATCAATTAATACTCCAGAAAGTAATAAAAGTCACTGTCATTTAATAGTTAATATGCTGTCTTCTCAGGGAGTAGGTGGGATTCAGATCAAAGAAAAGGGCACATTCATTTTTATGTGAAAAGATCATGAAAAAAAACTTGGCAAAAGCTGTGAGTGTGAGACTGCTAACAAGAAAGAGGAGATGGAAATGAACTTTCAAGAAAGAAGTGACTGAAACAAAAAGAAAGTGGACAGGAATAAAAAAAGAGACATGACCAGACAAAAGGGAAATAGGCAAGGCAAGTAAATATGATTAAGAAGCAGAGGAAATATTCTGTCAATGTACATGAAGAATCAGATTTATATTGTTCAAAACAAACTCACTGCAGCCTCTGAAAGTTTTTTCCTTCACCTTTTACAGTTTGGAGTGTGGTCCAGAAGAGCACAGAAACTGATCAGCAGAAATCAGGGGAAACCCCTTCACTTTGTCTGGTCTCTCATTCACCATCTGAGTGCTAAGCTATCTATGGCATGTATGAGTTTCGTTTTTGCTACACAGCTTTAGCAAACAGTCTGCCTCTGATGGGGTGCAGAGTCACTGCAAAGCCATAGTCATGAACACCTGATAGAGCAAAAGGGTTTCAAGTGAAAAAGTAGAACACTTTTGAAGACAGGATGACTAGTCTTCTCTGGCCATATTACATGGGGATGGTTTATAAACCCATGAGGTCTGTGGTAGAAAAATTGCCAAGTCTGCTTTTCTTGGTTTGGAATGGAGACGTCCTTACCTTGCAGATACATTTCTTCTCCTTCTGTGAACATTTGGTTGCACCTGCTGCATCGTGCACAGCTTGGATGATAATGCTTGTCACCCGCCTAGAGAGAAACAAAAAAGGGACATGAGGGACAAATGCACTGCACTGTTTTGTCAGCACTCATTATCCGCTGACAGACCATTGCCTTTTTAGTTCTAGTTCACCTGCTAGGATACAACACTGCCCTCATGATGTGACAATAGTGATCAGAATGTAAGCTGTGACACACTGCTCCAGCCCTGAGGTCTGTCCCTGGCCAGCAGCACTGCTTGGGGAAAAGGCTGCAAGAAACCAGACAATACAGAACAGCCCTTCCTCTTCACACCTTCCTGTTCAAGTAATCAGTGGCCTAAAGTCTTCCTGGCTAGAGGATACATCAGAAGGTATCTGTTCTCCATGATTTGACAAACATCTTTTTTAATCTTCATCTCTCTAACAGTCCAAGGCAATGGATGTCACACTGCTGTTAGCTATTTGTGTGAGTCTTTTCAATTTGTCAAACAACACATGTTTTCTCAACTGCTTCATTGTTTTGGAAGAATTCAGGCAATGAACGAGTTTTCAACCTGCCATTTCATTCCTTGGCCTCCTCCCCGAACTGCTGATATGGAGAGAGCTTTCTAGAGCCACTTCTGGGACCATTAATTTAATTCACAGATGCCTGATTTCAGAAGCTACATTAGCACAGAGAGCTTGAGCTGAGTTTGAATTCCTGATGTAAAGGATACTAAATACCCTAGATCCTGTTACCCAAATCCAAATCCACTGAGTCATTCATTCTCTTAAATACATTGATACCCATAATAGGCAAAGCTGATCATATTTCAGGACTACAGGGACAGGAAATATCAAGGCACAAATATTAATGTGAATTCTTCTCCTTAGGAGACCAAAGCAATCAATGCATTGGTTTCCTCACATCAGAGACTAAACACACAAGGTCCACACCAGGTTCTTTAACTGAAAAATAATTAATCCTACAAACAATTAATAGTGACAAGTAATGAATTCTAAAAGTCTTAAAAATTGTACCTGGCTTTCCAAACAAGTTAACCTCAAATCCTTTTTCTCAAGGATTCACAAAATATTCCCTATGCACTGAGATGTGATTTGCACAAATTATCTGTTTACTTTATAGCTGGCTTGTAAAATGTCATCAAAACCATTTCCTACCTCATTGTACTTAAGACTGTAACATTATTAAATTCAATCTTTTGTTATATCTATTGAGATGAATAACAACATATGTTTGGTTTCACATTTGACATTGATTATTACTATTGAAAAACATTTATATGAGATGATGAAGTACATGAATGAAACTGTTTGACAGCTAGCAGAAAACCAGCTCTACCACCCAGCTCTTCTACAGGTAAAGCTGCACCATTTAATTTTAATTTCACAGTTCCCAACCAGGAATTTCCACAATACAAGACCAGAGATGAGGGCTCGGTGTGCTGTTAGTTTAGCCACACATTTCACTGTTCAGTTGCAAAAAACTTGCACTTCTCTTACTCAGATCCTTCCTTTGCTGTTGATTCCTCCTTCTCAGGGGCAAAATCCACCAAACAGGGAGACTAATGTGATTTAGGGGTTTCTGCACATCACGTTTAATGCTACCAGGCAAAACAGGGTCTCTGATAAAAGGGAGAGTGAAGAGTCACTATAAAATATGCCTACTCAAGGAAGAAAAGCTAATGAGGGAGGAAACACAGAACTGATGTTTGTCTTGAAGCAAGAAGCCCAATACTGAACTGAGAGAGAAAAACACAGTTAATGCTCATTCTCTTTCTAACCTCCAAGGCAACCCATTAGTTTCATTCAAGACTGGAATTTAAGAAAATGAAGAAGTTCTGAATGTCTCTGAAATGTAACAGTGTAACACTGGCATCAAACCACAATTATTGTGATCTTGAGTGCAGACATGGAAACAACAGCCACTTAATGTGTGTGTGTGTGTGTGTGTGTATATGTATATATACATGTATATTTGTATGTATGTATGCATACAGCTTAGGGCTGTGAATACTGAAGAGGATTCAAAGGTAGATCTCCAATGCAACTCAACTTTCAGCAGATACAAGACACCCTTTTCTGGATTTCCTGCCTCACACAAACAATACGGCACATACGAAGGAACTGCAACTTTATTTGTGTTTGGCAAAACCAAAAAATCCTAACTTTTGAGCATTCCTGAAGTTCTTCAGCAGAGTGGGGCCCACAGAGCTCCTTGTCATGAGTGATTTCAGACTTGTTTGATTTAAAGATGATGGCAAATCTGATGTCCTGGGAACTGCTCCCAGTTAATGAGATATAAAAAAATTCCCAAGAAGGCTGAGTCACTGCCAAAAGGGACCTTTTCCAAAGATGATGACAATAATTGAAAAATAGATTTGAAAGAATAAAACAGGAATATTGGGGGGGGGGAGGCTTTGACTGTCTTATCCAGCTAAAGAGTATCTCTGCAGCATAACTGTGTCATTGCTTAACAGAGATCAAATTTCAGTAGGAATACAGCTTTTTCTGAAACAAAATTTGCAGTTTCTCAAAAGATATTCAGTAGGGTAGCTAAGTAGCCACACAGTCTGAACTGGAAGGGTACGAGCCAATTGTTATTGCTAATTAACCTTTGAGATAGCTTGTCTGAGATGGGATTGTGTCCTGTGAAATGACTACCAAATTCCCAGACACAAAGGACTGGAACTTTCCATTACCAGATGAAGTAG
This sequence comes from Campylorhamphus procurvoides, assembly GCA_013396655.1. NCBI lineage: Eukaryota > Metazoa > Chordata > Aves > Passeriformes > Dendrocolaptidae > Campylorhamphus > Campylorhamphus procurvoides. The sequence continues at coordinate 1,314,744 of WBMV01004518.1, forward strand.
GTTTTATAAAGAAATAATTCCCCACCAAGCACCATGATGGTCAACTAAGGCAATGCAGTTTTCAGCAGGGTAGTTAGGATCCAGAAGGGATATTTTATATTGTGAGAGAACCATGGCATGTGGACAAAGACAATCACACATTCACACCCGCACATTTTCAGCTTCTGTTCTTCCCATCTTGCCTTTCAGGTGTGGTGGTTTGGGTTTCTTTTGAGTTTCTTTGCTTGGCTTTGTTTGTATGTTTTTGTTTAGAAGCAAGAAGGCTCTCATGTTTTAAACAAATGATGCATTTAATTTTTATAAGCAAAAGGTGCCAATCCTTTCAGTTTTCCACAGCTGCTCTGACAGTCATACCGCAGGCTGCTGAGCTTCCTGCTCCTTGTTTTGCAGCCAATTCATACTAATTTTGGTAAGTTACTGCTACTAGCTTGATCCATACTTTGTCCTAAAAGTGCCTGTATCCAGCACATCTAGTGAAAAAATTGAGTCTTTCACTTGTCATTATATGATAAGCATTCCACTTATTCTTCACCTTATCACAAAGGATCCTTCAGGAAAGGGAGCCTGGATTCAAGTACTCGTCTGGTAATTGCTACAAGCAGTTTACATGCTTTTAAAAGCCAGACTATTTATAGGATAAACAAATCCAGAATTCATCACATACTATGTGTAGACCTGTGGCCTCTCCTAAGATTTTTTCCCCGGAAAAACTTTTGATAGGCTACTGTCAAGGGAATATAGTTTAAATGATGCATATCTGCCTCTTCAAAACAGCCAAAGAGATCAATTTCAAGTTTATTGGGTCCTTCCCCAAGAATGAAACAACTGGTGATATTTTAGCCCAGTGTGAGAGATGAATGAACATGATGTCCCAGATAACACAACCTTGTGAAGTCAAAATGCTGACACACCCTGCACTGCAGAGGTTTGGGGGAGTTACACACCACAGCAGCTGCAGTTGCTGAACACTTCCAAAACAGTTCCATGAGTTTTCTGCCTCAGTGATGTTTCTACAACTCATGAGTGGAAGCCTTCCTACAGTGCATATCCACCGGAAAACATTCTGAATCTCAATCAACTCAGGACTAATCCTGCTGTGCCTGACTTGCTGTGATATTTCAGAAAATGGTTGCTAAAAATCAGTCATTTATAATGTATTAGGAAAACCTTTTGGATCTACAAGGCAATGAAATAGTCACACTTTTTAGACATCTGCTTTTGCCCTTTTAGGGCTGCTAAACCCTCATTCAGTATGTCCAGTGTTCAGCTTCCTGTGATCCTATGCTGTTGTGCTCTGGATTATAGGATTTGCATCTCTGTCCTCATGGCAGTAACATAAATTAAATGCACATTTGCCCCAAACTCTCTTGCAAGAGAGTTAGACACTTGCCCAGCTCTCCTCACCAGTTCTCAAGGTCACTTCACCTCCTTTTCAGTTAGCTTTGCCATACAGCCACTAGGTTTTGACTTACCATACTGCTTATGATCCCATCTGAACTATTCCAGCTCTGGTTGAGGTCTTGGGGATTATCTAAACCATCAAGCACAAACTGTGACCCACACTTTAGAGGACTGTCCCTAAACTAAGATTGAGTAAGCTAAATTGATTGCCGTAAATACCTTAGTTTTGCTTAGCTAGAAGTGTTAAAACCGACCAAAATAACACTGAACATTTTTACTGTTACTTTGCATACAAATTATTAAATTGACAGCAATTTATTGTCAAGTGGAAATATTAAACCGGTGTCTTGCTGTCACTGCCTATAAAGTCTCTCTATTAAATCACCTGGCACTTGCATTTGCCCTAGAAGCAAAAAATATCAGTTATCAATTTATAGCAATATACAGTCTCTTCTGATTTACCTATTTATCTTCTACCCACATTGACAAATCTAAAATAGTTTCTCAGGTTAAATACCATTTGAACATAGTATACAGAAAGAATTAGATTTTTTAAAAACGGTAGTATATACTCATTTACCAAACACTTCCAGAGCCTCAGAACTGCAGAAGGAATAGTGGATAAAGGTATACTGCAAGCATAATTATGAATGTAACTTATGAATGCTAAATTTGAGTATCTTTCTACAGTTCTGCAAGTCTCACTGATTGGTGACTGACCAGTGATTTATTTTCTATGCACAACTAAATATATATACTATATGCAATATGCTCATTATATGTATGTTCATGTAAATAAAATAGATTTAACTCTATTTTATATAGTATTAAGGTTCTATTTATTCTGGACTATTTATTCAAGACTTACATAGGAAAAAAGTCTGTAGCAACTCTGAGCTTCAGTATGCCCATTTACAAAAGAGGGTTAAATAATATTCAATGTCCTATCTCCATACAAACACACACACACATGCTTTGGATAAACACTGCCATGCTAAACCATTATAGAAATGTATTCGTCCTGACCACTCCTAAGAATAAAACCTTGTCATCACCTCCCTAAGGCTTATGAATGGCAGCTGAAGGGTCAGTAACCAGGATTCATGGACAGTGGGTTACACCAGGGAGTCGGATGTGTATATTCTGCAGAGGACATGTCACAAGTAAATGAACAAAAGTACAAGCTCTATTATGTATTATAACAATACCAAGACCTATAATAATAGTTGATAGTGAGAAACCAAATTTTTCATTGATCATCTTTTCAGACTCAGAAGCTGTAATTTTCAGTCTTTTTCCAGCATGCTGTTTTCCTAAACTACTACAAGTTGGATATACAAACCCTCCTATCTCATTAAACCATTTCAAAAGCCTCTGTGTACTGTTTACAGAGGGCTTTGAAGTCTCTCTCTAATTGGAGGGGGTGTGGGTAGCAACCCTACACATTGGTCTGGAATGAGAAATGTTGCAGAACGCTGGCACTGCCTTACACCCTGTGTGCATCCAGCTTAAAGAGACATCTTGCAGTTCAAAACTAAGCTAAAAGGCTGGGAGGTATCTGAAGCACCAGTTGAACACCATGCACCGAGCTCATGTACAACCCCTTCTCACACTGCTCATGCTCCAACCTCTTCACAATGTGCACAACACTCATTCACCTTAAAATGAGTCCTGTTGGGGACTTTGGGGTCCTTTGGAGACCCGCTGAAGCCAGAAATGTACTGTCACTCCTAGGTGTCACAAAAGGCACTGGTGGGTATTGCAAGAATTACTCCAACGCAGGGGCTGCAAACACAGCTGCAGACAAGCTGACACAACGTGCCCCAGACACCCAGCAGGGAAAGTACCCACGTTGAGCTCACATACAGCATGAACCCCATGGTAATAGTACTTCAAAAGCCAGGGACTGTATTTTCTGAGTCCAACCCCTCTGCCCCCGCTTCCCACAAGATTAACTTGTATTCTCTGAGTGCTTGTAAAGCTCTAGTCTGATTAAATAAATGTTTTCCTCTTTGGTGGACGTGAGAGCTTAAGATTTCCTATTACTCATGCCTTCAGTTCTGTCCTTCCTTCCAGAACAACAGTGAACAAGAGCCAGAGAGAACAATAACAAGAATCCCGCTAGGAGACCTCACATGCCAGTGGGTCTGGTAGAGGAAGAACTAATTACCAACAGACATGTTCTGCTGGCCAAAGGACACAATTAAGTGCATATTTGTTGTGTTACACTTGCACAGCTGCACTCGCTCACTCTCCTTTCAAAGATATCTTTGCAGTCACCTGACAGACAACTATTAAACATGTAGAAAGCTTCACTTTTCTAGTACTAAGTAAATACTACAAAAACTGTTATGTAGTTGAAAGAGTATATTTAAGAGTAAAAGCAGCCTCCTCTTTTCTTTCTTTTTTTAAATTTTTATGAACAGGTATAATAGCCCCATTTGATGCACAAACCTACTAAAATATTTATTTCTACCAGGACTCGGAAGAGAATGACCTCATTTCTTAACTCTCTTAAGGACTAAGCACAAGAATAATTCAGACTCATCTTTAACCCCCCCTAAGGAATGTTGTGAATTGTAAAACAGGAACTGTGGCAGTAGCCTACCATCTTCTAGTGAAGCTTTATTTTAATTACTTGCAGAGGTCACAGAACCTTCGACCCTGTTTGATGTTTGGTGTAACATCAAATTCCATTGTTTCCTTCTCTGCAGGCCTCTGTGATCTCATGAGCGGCTGGAACAGCATAAACACTATGAAGACCAAAATTTGCTTCCAATAACATCCTGACCCAAACTGTCCACTCATTTTTCCCAGGCTCTTATCTGTTTAGCAAGTCACTACAAATATCTGTGCTCAGATACAAAAATAAAAGGGTGGCTTCTTTGCTTCCAAAGGATTTCAGAATCTACCGTAATGTCCTCTACTACTACCAAAGGAAGGGAAGTGGAATGAAATTTAAACATTGGAAAAATTCTAGGCTGATAAATCCCTTTTGAATAAATATCTTTAAAATTAGGACCTTCTAAAACTGTATTGTACACTACTGTCACAACATCTCAGTAGGAACAGCTCTCAGGACAGTCTCTGTTCAGAGGGAGGACGGAGCAGCAGGAAGCAGAGCTCACACTGGCAGTTCCCAAGCTGGTGGAGCTGCCACACACAAGACTGGGGGAAAGGGGGAAATGGAGCGTGAGGCCATGACTGTAAATCTGAATGACAACACGCCTGCAAGAGACATGGAAGACCCTCAGAGCTTTGCACTGATTGCTGGGCTGCCCTGGGGAAGACAAAACCGCAGCTGCCCTGCTGTTATGAACACTTGCACTGTTAATTCATGCCCAGCTTCTGATTTTATACAAAAATAGTGTCCAGCATTCCAACAGCGACTGCCAATGTCATGCTAGTATACTCCTTAATGGACAGACCGTAATAAACTTTGAAACTTATTAGTGTTAATTCCATAGGCACATGATATTATTATACCCATTAGCTGCTGCTAATAGCAATGCAATTATTCACTGCAGGGAACACAGTTTTTACTTATAGCAAAGATGTGAATAATAATTCAGGCTAAATCCACAGCCAGGCAACTGCTTTACTGGCATGAATAAACAGTCCTTGTGGGAGCTGAATATCAACTGGACTTACTTTAGTAAGATCCTAGCAGTTACTTATGACGGCACTGTCAGCTCTGTTTTGAGTTCTTTGCTGCAACACCCAAAGTTGAGCAAGTTGCACACGCAGGTGAAATGTTTAACTATCAATTATGATCTCTATGGAAGTTGTTCATTCTGTCTGTATGGGGCAAATCCACCGATTGCTACGCATAGAACCAAAGTTAAGAATTTATGTTACCTACACAGTTAACAGTAGGAGGTCAGCACAAAGAATTCCATTCAAATAAGAAATGTATCCACAGTAGCCCAAAGTGGCCACTTAGAATTCTCTGTGAAGTACAGAGGAGCAAAGCAATACCAAACACAGTCTTATTACCTATTGCCAGGATTTCAACAACATCTCTGCTAGGATCTTGAGTTAGATTTATGCACAGAGAAACCTAATCCCACTAACAAACATGTCAGAAACAATCCATAAGAAATATAAGCACTACATGTTATTAAGTTTCATTCCAATATAATTACAATACAAATCTGTGAATTTGTAGCTTTCATTACCTTTACTTTAGGCACATGTGCAGGTAAAATCCAGCGCTCTCCATTTAATTTTCTAATAAACCCTGTTTATTGCAAAGATTATTTTTTTAATTTTGAACTCCTCAATAACAAGTATCTGGCAAGGCCTGACACAAATCCCTCCTCTATTTCTTAACAGTGCTGGAATAGGTCCAGTTCATAACTACAGGTGTGGACTTTCTATACCTTTTGTAATGTTTCACAAAGCATTTGCTAACTAAGCATTCCTTTATCCTTTTTGCGTTCTGTCCAGCATGATTTCTGACATGAAAAGATATTTCAGAAACTGAAGGACCTGATTACAGTCACACTCACATTGCTGGATTAGTTTGTAATTAGAATTAACCAGTAAAGCTACTTTACAGTAACTTCACCACAGTGCCAAGGGCCTTTTCAAACAGCCCGATACTGGAATAGCTGTGATTTTATCCCAACCAGCCAGCAGAACACTTGTGCTACAGCTGAGCAACCAGTCTCTGCAGCACGGTGTGCAAGCCACTCCAGACACAGCCTCCAGCCTGCTGAGAGCACAGCAAAGCCCTTGGCCAGGTTTGCTGCTGAGTGTGAGTTCTCCGGCCCAAGCCAGGGCACTGCAGGGAGTCCTGTGGATGGATCATGGACCGGATGCACACAATATGCAACCTTCCCAGAATTTCCCACTTTCCAAGCCATCTTCATGTTTTGTTTCACTAGGTGATAACAGGACCACTGAGTTACCAAGCAGATGAGTTCAAGAGTGAGACACAACCTTTTTCCTGCTTTCAATTCTCTGTATGCAGTGACTGTCAGTCCCTCAGCCAGTTCCTCTGGCTGCACTTCTAACAACAGAGCTCAAGGTATGCACGTTAGCAGATCACATTAACTAAGCTGTATTTGCAGTGGTGCAAGGGTACCTCCAAAACCATAGGAAGCAACCTCAACAACTACTGCTAATCTTTCAAGATGCTAATGGTTTGTTTCATTAGAAAGGATTTTCTCAGTCAGTAGAACTATAGCTGACTTCAACTTGCTGAAATTTAGCTAGAAAAGTCATTAACAAAATTCCTCTGTACCTTAAAAAAAACCAACCAACAGAACTATATCATAAATCAGAAAGTTTTGCACCTGACAGCAGGCAGTAAATCCTACACCTAATCCTAACACAAAAAGTTTTTCACCAATTCTTAAAGTCAGCAATTATCTCCATTCTGATCACAATCTGACTGCATATGTAGACAAAGAGAACTAAAGAGCAGTGTTAGATATGTATATATAATTATAAATGCATGTGGACTTTGAAAGCAACATACATATTCCTAGATCTTAAAGTAACTGTAAAAGGAAAAACCCTGCAATTTTTAAGACATCCTGCTGAAAGTCCCAAATTCTGTATTCTAAAATATAAAGAAAGTAGCTAGCATGGTCCATATGTCTGATGCACAGAAAAATCCTAAGAACTAAGATAATATTAAATAAATTTTAAAAAAAGGCCATGACTAAGTTGCTAAATTAGAAATAAATGTAACAAATAAGAAAGCTAAATTTACCAAAGAAACAACTAGGAGCAGTATATTTAAAGATAATAAAAATTTTTATTAAAGCATGATATGAAAAAAAAACAAACACAAAACCCCACAGATATGGCAAAGATTCCTAGTGACCTGTAGACGAAAAATGATGAAAGACAACACAGAAAAGGCAGAGTATTCAGGAGATGTATCTTTAGGGTCTGTATTTGATGAAAAAAGGTATCTATTTTTCTGTTTGAAACTGTTTATTGAGCAAGATTTTGTTTAATATCATTTGCTGTGAGTCAAGATTTACAAATTAGGAGACCTGAATAATTTGAACTCAGAGAATCTTAAGAAAACTATAGCCAGGCAGATCTCTGACAGATGGCTCTGTTAGCAGGGGAGGCTCTGCTGAGCCAGATACCTCAGAGATAACTTCCTTCTACCCACAGCATGAGGTACTGCTGGCCAAGACAAGAATATAAAGGTTTCCTGATAAATCTGCTGATGACTCAAAGGCAATGCTTGTTTAAGCTACCTAAACCAAGCAAATACGTTTTATCAGTCTAATGTAAAATGCCTGAATACTGAGAACGAAAGGCCCTGTCAGACTGAGGGCCACGCTGTGGGCAACAGCAACTGGAAAAGGAACTGGGGAACATCTTTAATAACCTTTCAGGAAGTGCTCTCAGATGACCTGAAAGGACTAGGTCTTGTAATCATTTAATGTATGCAGAGAATACAAAAGAAAAGCAGAAAAATATTTTTGCTCTCAACTACAGATGCTGCAACATCACCATTGCAACATCACTTGTGAGTGCGTACATGGGGATTTACAGTGGAGAACATCAACATAACCTTGGTCCTGAAGGACTCAAAGCCAAACCATGATTCAGAGAGAGGCTTCAGAAGTGACCAGATCACGATGACAGGAGATTAAAAGCAGAGAAAGGAGGTAATAGCAGGAAAAAGCATGAGCTTCTCACTCCCACTGAAAACACTGTGACATCATCAAAAAGCTGAAATTAGACAAATTTAACCTCAAAATAAGGGGTAGTTTCTAAAAAGCAAAGGTAACTTAAGCAGCAAGAGGGAAAACTTTTGGCCTTGCAATCACTCTGCAGCCTTCATGATAGGATAATTCCCAAAGGGTAAGCTTTAATTTGGTTTCTAGGGGCATGTGCTACGATTTTGAAAAGAGAAGGTCAAGCAAAATGACTTTAGCAGTGCTTCTGCCCTTAATCCATTACAATGGGCTTTACACACAGAGAACCTTTCACACACACATCAGGCACCTCCCAGCGAGCACAGGCTACCCTGCAAACATTTCCAATAGACTTAAATCAGTTCACTCAGGCCTATCCTGGCTAAGGAGCAAAACTCCTGTGATAGCAGAGGCTTTGTGGCAAGAAGGCAGCTTTGTTTGATCTGGTTTGTGGTTCACTGAGACAGTTCAAGTGCAAGGCCAGAGATTCTGGGGTTGGCTATGCTGCATCAGCACCAAAACTGCTCCTGCCCATGAGAGCCCAGCTCTGTGACAGGACTCTGTGGTGTGGGGAAGGTTGGGAGAAGAGCTCAGTGTGGCACTAGACAAAACTCTGATTAACCTGTTCACTGGGCAAGTGCAAAGCCCTTTCTAACTAGTAAAGCAAGTCAGAGTTTGGGAGATTAAGCAACTCACTCTGGATCAAAATTAATGCTTGCATCAGAGCCAAGCAGAGAACTCAAATTCTCAGACTCCCAGCCAAGCTAGACCTCCGTGTAGCACAGCACTAGATCTAAATAATTGTAGCCAATTTTCTTGTTCATCTAATGCAGTATTGTCTTTCTAGTTGTCTGTCAGAAGGCTGTTTGGATCCATGTAAGCCTTGGCATGCAATTTAGCAAAGTCTGGGCTCCATTCTGATATCTGCATTCACTTCAGAGGGAGTGTCCCAAAAACAACAGAGAAAGAAAAGTTGCAAGGGCCAAAGGAGGGGAGAAAGGAACTAAGCATGAGGTCAGGCACAGTACAAGCACAGAAAATAACCAGAGAATATAAAACAAAAATAGCCTGCAAGAAACAAAGGAGACATGCAATATTCAATTTATGCCGGCTTGTACCTGGTAGACTCATAGATTATACTAATAGGGAAACATCTTATGTGTGAACTAAGCAGGGGATATTTCTTTATATTAGTGACTGGAGCCCTTGTAGCAAAATGATCCTATTCCAACCAGTCTCATCTGATAAAGCTTTAAAAAGTCTAAAGAACAGGTTTTATCCTTGATTAACTGCAATGCTGCCTGCTGCCTCTGGAGACCTCTTACAACAAGAGGTCACAACAAACAGATGACAACTTAGGGAAGGGACAGCTTTTCTTCCCAATCACTCCAGACCCACCCATTCTGGTTTTGAGCCTGGATTTGACTAGAGCCAGACACTTCTCAGGAATCCTCATTTTGTACTTCCAGCCAATGAGTTTACATTACACTAAATCTAAAATGGAAATAACAAAGGCCACCAAGGTAACCAGTGGAAGGGTAGTGCAGAGAAATACTTGCCTCTTTTTCAAACAGAAAAATGTCAGACCACCAATACATACTATGCTAAAAGCAGTGCCTTTTCTTTTTGGCAGAAGTCATTTTTTAATCCTATTTATCAGTCTTCTAACTGCTGATGCACATGATTTCCAATTGCAGCTGCAAAACTATGCAAGTACATTTTTGAATCCTTGTTGGTATGAATATCCCATCAGAGCATGTTCGCCGCAGCCAAGACACAAGGATTTTACTCCCTGCCTTGTTTTCTTCAGCTCCATATAAAAGTCAAGATTTGTAGTTACCATGGAAAAAAACTATTTCAACATATTACTGTAGGGATGACCAGGGAAGAGCTGATGGAGACATAAAACAGAAAGGGACACCTAACAGTATTTGCTGCCATTTGGTTTTCAGCTGAGGAAAGGGTCTCCATGATTTTGCCTAAACAGCAGTAGTTCAAGAGTGATGGTGAGATATATCTGCTCTAAGTTTTTTACTGCCTCAGTTTTTTTCTCTCCTCATTGCTAGGGAAAAAAACCCAAAAACCACTTTCCAGACAAGATGCAACTACTTTACAGAACTCCAAGCAACAGCAAAATCCATCTTTATGCATAACAAATCCCTCTCTCCAAATCCTACATGTAAAAGTAAATTTCTTAACATTTTAACTTGTAGCCAAATGATTTATGACACTCATTTCACTGACCTCTGCAAACAGCAAAAAACCCCAAGCTAATTTCACAGACAGTTTAAATGCCAGAGTATCTGCATTGCTAGTGATGAAAAGGTGCATTTTTGCTGTGTGCTATTTTTCCCTCTTAAAAAGAGAAAGGCTTGTAATAAATGTCATGCATCCCAAGTATCTATCTGTATTAGATCTGTATGATTTTCTAATGTAGCATGAGCATGTAACTAAAATCTACCCATCTTGTGCCCCAGGTGGTCATTTCAAACATTTAATCATCCATAAAATACTCATGTGATCATATTTCTTCATTGTATAACACCTGCTCAGTGAAGACAGGTGTTAATTCTGTGGACTTCAAAGCCCCTACGGATTCCAAACATATCTTTTGGGTTTGTATTTGTTTTTCATTCTTTTTTTTCTTTTTTTTATCTTCCCCAGGAAAGCACCCTGCCAAAGCAGATAAAAGAGGGAAGGGACTGAGTCCTCACAGAGGGAACACTGGGCACAATACCCGGATGGAGCCTGTTACAAGCAGGTGACAGCTACAGACTTGCTCCAACAGGCTCTTCTCCACTCCTCAAGTTTCAAACATGTTATTGCTGCATTCTTCCCTACAATTACTTTTTATGGGACATAAGATACCAAGTCCTGTCCTGATCTTTTAGAAGTCAGTTGCAAACTCTTCACTGATAGGAAGACTTAAAGCAGGGCTTAAAAACCACAATCCTGAAAAAAACCCTTTTTCATCACTTAATCCATTTTTCATTGTGGTCTCAGTCCAGGAGGAACACAGAGTTAACTGGCTGAAATAATTTCATGTTGCTGCAGAGTGCTCTGTCACATTCCCCATCACCACATCCTAACTGCCAGTGAGATTATGATGCTGGAGGAACTTCTGGGTTTAGTCTAAATACTCTGGGGCAGGGTTCATGATTAGTTTTATATCTCTCTTGCGGGTAATTGTGGCAGGTAGCACCAGCACAATGCAAAGTTTTAGAAGATGGAACGAAGAAGCAATGGGGACTGCAAAATAAAAACAGAGGATTATGTTTTCCCTAAAGCAGTCTGCTCCAAGAGCAGAATAAGATGTGTTCTGCAGTTACAACCAAGCAATTGAATTCTTAATACAGCTATGTAACACAATCAATAAATTCATCCAGGTAAGTTCCTCTTTGATTAAAAGCTGGTATGTGTTCTGTGCACCTCTAAGACATGAAAAATGTACTTGCTTTAAGTGTCTGTTGTGCGTTACTGGAATATATGCAATGGCTATATATCACAAAGGCTGTTGGTGGCGGCAAGAAATTTTATGCTAATATAAATGCCTCCACTGAAATGGCATTTTTCAGTCATTCATCAGTCTGCTAACGTTTTTCAGGAATATTTAGAGCAAGAAACACACCAGAGAACTTTGAACTAAAACACACCAGAGAATATTTAACTAACAGTGCTTTGCTAGGAAATACAGGTTCTAATCAGGAACACTGTACTTATGAAAGCAATTTATACAAATAAGCCATAATTTTATAAGCACCTGCAAGATTTCACAAATCTCTTTGTGACAATAAGGAAGCTTTAACTGGTTGTTTTTTCAAATTACTTGTTACAACCTGCTCTGATTATTCATCATCTCTGCATCCTCCTAACATTCCTCCCCTTCCTATTGATGTTCAAATTGGCTAAAGGATGGTTTCCAAACCACTGCTGAGAAGTTAATGCCTTGTGATTATGCTGCCATAGCAACTGAACTTCTGTTAGGGCTCTGTCAACTTCACATACTCTTTTGTCATCTTTATATCAAGTATTTCCCAACTACTGATACCCCTCCTGCCAGATTCAATCTCTTGATGGGGGTGGAGGGGAAAATCACCAAAATCCTGTTAGAAAGACTTTTATGTCAAGCAACTTACACTGTTTTTCTGGAAGTATATTTATTCCAGGGTTTTGATCCTGTGCATGGTGTGGTGTTCTTGGCAATTACAGTACATATTTTTCATCAAGGAAAGGTAGTCTAATTTAAGTTAAATTTTTGCTGCTACTCAGCTACATCGACAACCTTCTTGAACCATTCACCCATATCCTGAGTTATTATTAAACTTTTCATTTCCCCATTTTTATGCAAACAAACCCCACATTAGGAAAAAAAAACCCCAAAAATCAGCATTCTACACTGACTGATAAAATATGTTTCTCAGCAAAAAGGCAGGGAAACTGGAAACAAAAACTAGCCTAATTTCTATGCAACAAGTCTGCAAAGTGATGAAAAAAGCTAAGAAACTGTATCAAGGATCCTCTAAGAGAATGGTGGTGTCCCTCCATACATCAGCAATCACTTGCAATCAGAAACAACCCAAGCTCTGTGCCATTCTCCTCTTTTCCTGGAAGTTTAAAAACATGTTAGCTGCATTGTCTTTACCCAAACCACAGAATTACACACAGCCTTTTAAAAAAATCCTTCTGGTGCACAGGAACAAAAGTACAAGTCCTCTATTATGCCCCGCTGGCTGCTATTCAGTCCCATCACAAAGCTGCACCCCCTCTCCTCCCCCAGGAGAGCCACGACCCCTTTCCAGCTCAGATCTTGTCTCGCAGGAAGGCGTTTACCTTCTGATAATAATTCTTCAGTCCAAGCCCATTCCCTGCTCAGCCCAGTGGACAGAATTCCTCCACCTGCGCTCGGAGAGGAGCCCGGGCAGCAGCGCAGTGAGGCTGGTCCGTGTTGTCACCGCCCCAGCACAGAGGAGCGCCCGGAGCTGCACCCAGGGCTGAGCCTCCCTCCTCCTCCTCCGCTCCCACCCAGCCTCTCCCGCACACACACACCCACCACAGCGAGCAGGGAGCCCCCCCCGCATGTTAAACCCACTCGGCCATCCCCCTCTGAAAAAGGAAAAAGGGGAAGAACACCGGCCCAGGCAGGGGCAGGACCATTTCTCATCACTTTTGTGTGTCACTGCTTGATGTCGACACAGTTCAGAACTTTTTTCCCTTTGGGGAGAGGCGTTTGCTGGGTTTGAACTCTGTGCTCTTTTCCTCTAGAAGTTATTAAATATTACTTCCACATCTTCTGAAGAATTTATACAGCCTCCTGGGTGTTAGTCTAGTTTTGTCAGAAACAATTGCAGTGAGATTTTATTCTAGCCCAATTCAGGCTAATGCAGGCAGGGTGCTGGGGCCGCTTCTCACACTGGGACATGTATCTTTTTATCCTGTTTGCACATTTTGCAGTGGGATCACGCTTCAGACACGCCCTAGGAACATTTGATAAGTTTTCAATGGTCTCTGTGCTCTGACCCTATCTGATCTCTGACAGGTGATTTCCACAATCAGAAAGGTCCTGTGCTCTGCAGTGAATACCTGTCTGACTAAGAGGGCAAACGACCACAGCACGTGTTTCTGCTTTTTCTTACCATTTACCTGGGATGCTCAAGAAACTTGGTCATGGTTTCTCATTTATTCTGACAGCAGTAAAATTAAACACAAACAAAGCAAATCACAGAACTAAGAAAGCATGCACTAAGCTCCACTCCTGCTTCTCATATGTTTTGTGCTTTTTCCCCTGGATTATTATGGTGTGTGAAGATGACAATGGTGACTGAGAGATACCATTTGCAAGGCTGTAAGACCCAAACTAGCAGATACCTAATGCTATGAAAACAGAATGATAATACATCCTTCAGGGATATTATTTTACCAGGACTTTATCATACTACCAAACCTGTTTGGATCCATCCTGTCAACAGTCTTTGTTCAGTTCATTGATTGCTTCATTTATAAAAGTGTTTAAAATTTTACTTCACATCAACCTGTATTACCAGTACAGGTTGCATCATTAGAATCCTGTAAATGACATATTTTGTGATACTTCCTGCATAACTGCTATGAAAACAGCTTTTCTAAATACTTCATTCAATAGAAGAATATATGCTAGTCTTTAACATTTTTGAATGGAATTGAAATCAATCTGTTTTAAGAGATTCTCTACATAGCTCCTCAATCTAGAAAGTCTGCTGTTACAAGAACACAGACTAGATGCATGACTGTACTGAGGTACCTAACTAAATTCTGTACTCTGTTTTCAGCTGAGCTATGAGCCTTAAAAGTCTCCTTAAAATAGATGACAAACATGCAGGCTACTGAGTTTCCTTGAAAGCCAATCAACTGAAACATGTGAATGCTAATATTCACACAAGCAAAGCTGTTTGCATGGGTAGGTGTTGGCAGAAAACAACACTTGAACAACATAGACAGGCATTGCTCAAATAAATATTTCCAGTTTGTATGGGAACCACCAAGGTCGTTCTGTTATCTGTTATTTATTTATTTAGAACAGATTCATTCACATGTAAAGAATAAGGAGAAACTTCTATGAATCCCTCACAGCACAGGTTTCTAAATCTAGCTCTGAAAACAACACTTGAAGAAACTTACAGGCTCTTGTGACTCACATTCTTTGCCTTTTAAATATGGATACAATTTTCTTAGACAAATGTAGCAGCTTTTGCTGGCTTTTTCTGGATTTTCCTCCCATATTTATTGTTATTTCCTTCTAACTTCAGAAGTCAAGGTGTCTCAGAACTGACGTCTTTCAGAGTTAGTTACAGCACAGATGAGACATCCTAAAATTCTGGAAATTAAAGTAACAGTATCTGAAAGTACTAAACCTTCTTCATGCTATGCACCACATCTTGAATTACTATGCCTCTTTAAAATAAGGAGAAGCTCAGCATAAATTACAATATCATAATCATATTTAGAACCTGAGCTGACCTTGCAGGCTGAAGTCAAAGGAACCTTCTGGTGTCCTGGCATTTCCATTTCCAGGTCCATCTGTGGAAATGGCACTGTGCCACTGCCTGCAAGGTGGGGTGCAAGTTTCAGCAGTGCACAGGAAGCAAACCCAGGGCAGGCAGCAGTCCCTCAGAACAGGAACTAGAGCTATGCACAGCCAGGAGAAATCACACAATGGCTTTTTCTTGGCCAATTAATATTAAGCAAATAGTATTATAAAAATAAATGGGTAGTGTAGCAAGAGGGTTGAGCGATTTGAGAGCAGATAGCTACATCTCTATCTCTAGACCATGAGAACAAATCCTGTTCTTATCAGTTACTGCCAAAAAAAGTGAAAATTTTAAGACCTGGATCTTATTCTTAGGCTTTCCATTTGATTTCATGCAAAATATCCACCTGTTTCTGCCCTCATGTCTTCTTTCTGCAGAACTAAAAGAATACCACTTAGAAGTCTTGTAAAAGACTTTAGATGGGCAAAGATGAAATACATGGACATAGGCATGACCTACCATTCTCTGAAGTCAATGGGAAGCTTCTCAATGATTTAACTCATTTTGAATTAAGCCCCGGAGGAATAGCTATATTGTGCATGAAAATCACATTAGACAAAAATTGTTCAGGCCAATGTCTTTCAAATGGCTAAATACACACTGAAGTTTACTTGGATTTGTGGAGCTGCAAATCTACACACAGATTTGCAGGATTAGGATTAGATAGGCATCTTTCAGTAGGCAAGCCCCAAAGCTATGAAAACCAAAGCTTAGTGGAAAGTCTGTGTAAAAGTCCTCACTCTCACTATGCTGTTACTGCCTGCTAAAAATATTTTCACCAGAGTTAATGGGAAATGAGTAATTTTTCATAACTAAAGATTCCTTTCTGCTGGAAAAATCCAAGGAAGAACACTGATCTCTGTTGCCTTGTCAATATTTCCTGAAACACTCAAATATTAAAGTATCCAGTATGCTAAAGAAAGTTGCAATATCTATTTCTCACTGAATGTTTACCACATTTTCTCTGTTGCCATGCTCCCATCCATCTTCTGTGACTATTTGTCACACAAAGTTATGTGCCAAATAATGCATCAGAAATATCTGAGCTGACTTAAATGCACATGGTATTTTTTCTTGCATATTTTCATGCCTACTGAAAGCTGTTAGATCTATGACCTAGAAAAGAAAAGAGCATTCTTCCACGATTGGTGGACATTAGCAAAATACTCTTTTCGTAGTAATCCATTTCTTGACTGAGCAGAGGGATCATCTCTACAGAGTGGCTGGAGGGAGTCCATCCTCTCAAGGCTTGAATCTCGAGGTTTGAACCCAAACCTTGGCCCTTCTGACAGCCTTTGTGAGGGTGCTGGCTAGGGGCACAGCTCAGCTGCTTCTGAGATGAAGACTCTTAGGTCCACATCAGGAGTGTCCATCTCTCTTGCTGACTGTTCATTGTAGGAGACTGAAAGCCTGATGTTTCAAAAGTGCTAAAGCCATACTTGAGGGACAAAGTGAGTGGGAGCTGCAAGTCTCAAGTGCTTAAAAAAAAATCTCAATTTCTCTTTAAATAAAATTTAAACAAATAGTCTTTTACCAATAAAATAGACAGCCCTCGCCTCTGTGAATCCATAGCTAAGTTTCATGCTTTCATTTCCCTTCAGTTTTTCTACAGATCATCCTAGATGTAATAAGAATAAGCAGAAAATGAAGCAGCATTACAATGGCTTACTGCTAATCAGTTCTAATCCATTAGAGGGAAGTTTATACAATGTACCATACACTTTCCTCCAATCTCTTCTAATAATTTCTTTGGATGAAGATGATGAGATAGTACACTCTGCCTCTGACATAATGAATTATTTTATTGAAAAATGAAATTAAATACACTGATCAGTATATTCACTGCAGGACATTTACTACAACCATTTTTGTTAACAAAGGCAAAACACAATGTGTTTTAGGGCTTTTTATCCTACTGCATGTTAGTAGCTATAACTTGGGCTGGGCAGTCAAAATCTCTACCTAGACAATTTCTATAATTGTGCTACTTCACACCAAGAATGCAATTTCCTTCGCAATATGGAAACAGCAGGACAAGAGACAACCTACATGATATAAATCATAAAAAATACCCACATTATCCAAAGGAACATTGCCAAAGAAAACAAAGAGAAAAGACAGTAATGCTCCTGGGAGAATCTCAAGCTTCAACTAAATTAAAACTTCAAGTGTACTGAAAGGTTGTGGGATAAGGGGATTGTTAATTGTCCTGCCTCAAATAGGTCTGCAGCCCTCCCTGAACTGTGGCATCCTGTTCTGTGAATTATCTTCTGTGGCCGCTTCTGATCTCTCATCTCCGCTATTACCAGAGGATTTATGTCATACTCTGACCCCATCCTTAGACTACCTATTCTGCCCAAAGGGGACACACGTGCTGACACATGATTTTCTCATGCTAAGTTTTGACTTATTAGTTCCTTTAGTCCTGTTAAGAGGCACCAGTCCTGCCCCTTTGGAACTGTGCCTCTCCGGCAGTGATGAGCCAAGAAACAAGCCCACAGATCTGATAACCTGCTCTGATTATTGAATGTTAACTGCTCACCTGTATCTTCTCAACTTTTCAAGCACCACTTAAGGACACAAAGAGTTTGGATGTCTCTCCTGCACCTGCGTTCCAGATGATATCTGGAGAACTCTAACCATGACTATCCAGGCTTCTAGTACATACTGTAATGCAGATCAGCCAATGTCTGAATGGCCTCCCTGAGTACACAGCACTAATTATTTTGGTGAAAATTTCTAAGCACTTGGCCAACCTACACCTTTCACACAGCAGACAACCTTCAGGAGTTGCACATGCCTTAGAGTTTGGTCTTAGTTACATACTGAGAATCACTGCTGCCCTCTGCTGCAGTATTTTGGGTTATGTCTCTTATAATCAGTGAAAGACACAAATCTTCAAATAAAATTTCTAGTCTAAACAGAACTTATCGTGATTAATGTTTCTATTATTGACAAGATCATTCAAAGTCTCTGTTTGTAATTCATCAGCAAATTCTGATTCTGCAGGGGCTAGGTCAAATGGAAAAAGCTTTATCTTTTTATCAGATTTTGACTCTTAGAAGGGGTACACACTTGGAAGAGGTTGGATATGCTTCACTGCTGCAGCAAAATGCTGTCTCATCTGCTAATAAACAGCCATCAGAAGAGTCAGAAATTAACCTTGGGGCGCAAATGACTGCATTAAAGTTCTGCCCACGACACAACATCTCTGCTAACCTGAACTTTAGCTTAGAGTATGATGAACAGCCAAGTTCTGGCTCAATTGAACTAATCTTTCCTTAGTCTCAATTTATCCAGTTCTGATAGGATACAGCTCATGATCCCCTCAAAGATCCAGGTTTCTTCCTCACTGATGCTAGGAAGAGTAACATCAATGTAACCTTGCTGTATTCACATCCACTACACAAAAGGCTTCAGATAGAAATAGCTTATTTTTTCACAGCTTCCCACAGACTCCAATAACCTCTTTTATCACATTCATATCCATGCCTCTGAATAGGTTGTGTTGCTTGTAGGTTAGAGCACCTATCATGTACACCAAAAATAATTTTAGAATTATTTTATATTTCCCAATCCCACAAATCTAATTATTTCTCTCCTGCAGTGCTTCCTGCACTGCAATGCAACTGTGGTGTCACCAATACATAGTACTAGATTGCAAAACTCATCAGTAGACAGGAATAGATAAGCAGATGGTAGCAGGCCAGAAGAAGAAAGCCAGAAACATGCCTTCCTACCCAAGGGAAAACTCAGGCTGTTCTCACTAATTATCTGTGTGGGCCTCCAACGGAATTAGATACACATTGCAAAGAAGGCAGATTAAGAATCTGGCTAATGAAAGAGCTGTACTTCCTTCCAGTAGATGCAGTGACAAATGCACCGGGTGTTCACACGTGTTCTGAGGCTCTCACTGGGGGCTGGTTAATATTCTGAATACTGAACCAGCAAAACCTCCAGAACTACACCCACAAGTGTTTCCAGTTCATGTCAGCCCTGAAACTTCTCATGTGAGGGCTCACACAGACTTATATCTATAGTAGATGGGACAAAAGAAGAGAACCTGTAACACATTCACTAGCAAATTCCAGCTGCTTTTATTTTTTGTAACACTTTCAGGTTTATTTTCAGTTATTCACTGAAAAAACATACAGCCCAGTTCCAGACCTGAACTCAAAACTTAGGTTCTTTGCACTGAACAGTTTCCTACAGGGGATAAATAACAGTTTTGCTCCTCATATCTCAGTGACAAGGTGACAAAGAAGGTCATCTGCATTTCTGCCCTTTAAACGTTTCAGTAATGACACAGAGGGATCATGCATAGTTCAAGGATTCCACCTCAAAGGGGACTTATGACAGCCATGGGAGATGAAGATCGGTACCAACAATGAAAAATAAATGTCTCTAAAAAGATTTGATTAGTTTTAATGAGAACATCGAGGTCCCCAACTAAGAGTCAACATAAGAGGTGGTTCAGATGGTTTCTACCTTCTCATTTCTGAACACATAATTTACCTCTCCAGCACATTTCACCCTCTTACCTTCTCCACATCATTCAGATCATGTGTAAATTTTATGTTGTAAGCTTCAATAAACTTATGGTTGTCAAATGTCATTGTAATACTCAAATTACTCCTATAAATATATCAAAACTGACATGGAATAAGCAGTGCAATAGACTTTGCAGATCACCATAAAAAGACAAAAATAGAAACGAACTAGTGCAAGTAATTCCATATCACATACTTTTCCTGGTGACTACAAAACTAAAACACTGAAAACAACTCTCAAAATAAGCAACTTTGCTCTAAAATCAGCAGAAAAACCTTTCCTATGAGAATTTTTGTATTATCTACAGTTGCCTGAGGACATAATGGGACATGGCCCAATTCTTAGACTAGTTTACAAAATACCCACCTCTAGGACTTTCCCAGTAATGAACTGGTGACATGCTTCACACTTGACTCCAAAAAGCACTTGGTAGTCCTTTTCACAATAAGGAGCACCATCTCTGAAAAAGAAAATCCATGAATTACAAACCACCTTTTAATAAACAGGTCACAATGAAACTTATACTCTTCCTTTGTCTTCAGTCTGGAACTCCAACACACAGCAGCAGGCAAATGGAGACAGTTCAAGGGAAATAGTTTGTATTGCAAGGGAAAAGAAAAGTCATATTTTCACTAGTTCCTCTTAGAATTATTCCTTAAATTCCCATAAAGAAAAGGCATCCAGTACAACCCACTAAAATAAATCTTATTCTTTAGAGCAGACTCTCCACACTTACAGGTGGTGCAATTACAGGGAATCAGTGGGACTGTGTCTGTGGGGATAAGAGGAGATCACAGTCTTTATAACAGACAGGCAGTTTTTGTCCAGAAAAAAATACCTTTGGTAGTTTGCAACACTATAAGCAACTACTTTTAAGTGTAAGGTTATGTAGTTCTTCAGTATGAGTATAGAGTTCAGGTGGAAACAGCAGTCAGCTTAGGAGTATTTCTCAGATGCAAATTTTCTTTGAGAGATTACAAGCACTACTTTTTATTAAATAGTATACACAGCTGAATGACAGGCTTATTCCCTTTTTTATAGGATTGAAGGAGGGGAAAGAGACTGTATCATCATTCCCTCTATTTTATTATTATACAACTTTCCCCCATGCTCTTCCTCTATGTTTTCTTCCTCTCAAAACCCTCTTCATTAGTTTCTTATGTGGAGATGAGAAATGCAGTGTCAGGTCAATCACATCATCAAATTTACTCTATTTTCTAGCAGAGGCAGGAAATGGACAAGTTCCTACTTTTTTTCCCTCAAAATCACATGTTGAGAAGCAAAATGGCCCAACACTTGTATCTGGCTAATACAGAAAGCATATACAGCAATGCTGCACCTAATCCTCTGCAGGGACATGGAGACATACCCCCTTTTGTACTGCGTTTAAATATAGACCGCTGTCATTACACATCACCTTTCAGTTGCACTTGGCAGTTTACTTTCCTTTCCCAACTCAGCTCTCACTTGGAACAAAGATTTTGGTGGAAAGGAGGTCAAAACAGGATTCCAAAAGGTGAGCTTTGCTGCAAGCTGCTCTCTGTCAGCAGTTTGTGCCATGATTTCGGGAGAGAGGCAGAGGTTACTCACTTGCTGATGTATTCACCAGTTAGGACCTTCCCACAGGCCTTGCACTTAAAGCACCCCAGGTGCCACTGCTTATCCAGGGCTAGCAGTGCTTGTCCATTTTTTATGTCTCTTCCACAGCCAGCACAATCTGCAAATAAACAAACAGATGCATTTGTTGTCAGCTGCTTGGTTCATTAACCCTCATTAACCACCCGCCCATCACAGCACTTGGTGAGCAAAGGGGAGAACTACACAGCAATGCAAAGGAAATCTGCCTTTCCTCAAACCCTTCCAGGTCCTGTATAAAGTCATACTCAGTAGAAGAGGGAAAGTACCTCTTCTGTTTTTCATGCTGTTTATCGTTCAAAGACCGCCTGGCAAGCACTGTACAAACTTCAGATTCTGTTAAGAACAGTCCACAAAAATCATTGCTGCACGGAGTTCCCGTCTTGTAAAGCAAGGGGTGTTTGTCGTTTTGCTTTTGGCAAGGTCCTGCCTGTTCCGCGGAGCTGGGCAAGGCACGATGGAGCACCAGGAGGATGCTGCGTGTCCCCGTTGGGTGGCAGCAGAGCCCCGCGTGTCCCAGCGGGGGCGGTGGCACATCTCAGCCACAGACACCTCCTGCCAGGGAGGGAGGACACAAGGGTGGCAGCCCTGTGACAGCAGGGAAGGCTGCATGGAAGGGCACGCTGTCTCCCACCCGCAGGTGTGGGAAACTGAAGCTCTCATGGTCTCTAATCGGCAAAAGGACTCTCGCTCAGGGATTTTGGTACCACCCTCGTAGTCAGCGCTCGCTTTTCACTGCGGTTCTGAAGGACTCTTTGATGGCAGAATGCAAACCTGAAGCCAGGAGCACTGAATGCCCTCTGTCCCAGTGGATGCCACCACGTCTCATGTCACATCAGAAATCTCTGGCTCGGCCCCAAGCTTCCATTCCTTTCCATTCAAACATAAAATACTCAGAGATTTCCCGTTAAGGGGCAATCCAGCACATGGTAAGATCTGAAGAGACTGATGTGGCAGACAGCACAGCTTCTGTGCCCAGCCTCAGGGGACAGAGGGACCGAGGGAGGGAAGGGCCTGGAAGCTCAGTGAAGCAGAAAGGGAATGCCCATCAGCTGAGGCACACATGGAAGCCACAGAGGAGGCAGCCTGGGACAAAGGATTTTCCATATTTTATTATCCCCAAACTCAGTGTGCCTTTGGTAGATCTAACATCCTCACTACATGCCTGAAACATACAGCAACAAATGGAGACAAATAGCACAGAGCAATTTGAGCCTTTAAGCCCAGCAGGAAGGAAAAGATCACCCTGGCTCCACTGGCTCAAGCTGCCTGAACAGGTACAGCTTGAAAACCTCGTGGATTCACAGCCCAGGCAATACCACGCTTTGCAAAAGGGCAAGTCTAAGTTTTATTATCACAACTGATAATGAGAGGAGAGTCAGTCCTTTTGACTACAGAGCCTGACTTTTGTTTGTGGGATAATGGGCCAAGAGAGCCCCAAATACATGCTGTGCATTCCTGCTATCCCGATTACCATTTGCAGCATGTCCCTCTTTCTATCAGCATTCTTTTTCTTCTCAAATCCCTTAAAGACGCAAAGGAGAGGGACAAAGCATTATGGTACCTTATGATAAAATGCGAGTCACAGACTGTTGACATGACGTGGACTTGAAAAGCAACCCTGAGATGTCCCAAGACCAGGATATTGCTCTAGAGGACATGTTACAAATTGAAATCATGAAATGACAAGGAGTGACACCATGTAATGGATCCCTCTGCTCTGCTGTGACAGCTCAAGGCTCCATGCCATTCTGTAACAACAGCAAAGGCTGGAACAGGTCAGCAAGGGAGGCTGGAATCTCCAGCATAGGGCTGAGGAAGGGACAAACACGTGTCAGGGTGGCTTTGGTACTCAGATCTTGGCTTTGGTTTTGGGAAGATACTACATGGCCTCTTGAGGTCCCTTCCAGCCCACATTTTCTTACGCTAAATCTGAAAGCATGCATGAGATCTTCCCTTCAGTCTCAGTGGGTGCTGAGCTGCAGTTTTAAAACAGCACCCATTTCTCAGCCTTCTAGCACTGCAGCTTCTTTCTTGTGTGCCAGCTTCCACAGCCCTGACCTGGGGTCCTGCCAAACTGTGATACATTCCCTGTTATTTTTTCCCTCAAAAATCCACTGTATTTTCCATGCTTTTTTCATTTTTATCCAAGAAGCTTCTGTGAAGCTGAAATTTCTCAGAAATGGAACTGGTAAAGAGATTTCTTTTAAGCACTTCATTTTGTTTCTAACTGAATTTCTGAGGCCATGAGAACAGAAAAACTGCCTTACACAAAAGGTCTACCTAGTCCAGTATCTTGATTTTTAGTGATGCCAAAAGCAGTTACATGGAGGAAATCTGGATCCATGAAGTACCTCTGACTGTTTAATTGCTTCACTGTAAGCCATTTTAAGTCTGAGCATCAGACTTAATCTTGTGCTCGTTTTTAATACAAAGGGTTGGTAACATCCTTTTATTACTCTTTAGTAGCAATGACATCCCTTACTCTTTCTGGGTTCCTTGAAGTGTTTTGCAAAGGAAAATTAACATAATTTCCATTCTACTAATATGACAGACACATTGAATGTCTAGAATCAAAGTAAACTAATAGCCCATTTCTGTCGTATTAGGCCGAGATGGCTTTTAAATAAACCTGATTTTAATTCTGGCAAAACTGTTGGGTATATACATGCAAAGCTAGCAATTATCATTGTCTCCTAAAATAGAAAGGAAATAGGGTTGGGCTGGGCTAAGAAAAGACCATTTGTTCATCCAAATTCTACAAATAAAAGCCATTATGATCTCAGGCCTGCATGAGGCACATTTAAGCCTTTGGCTGAATGTCATCTGCACACAGTGTATGCAGGCAGGATCTCAGTATCACATTAAGCACAATCTGCATCAGTCTAACCTATAACCAGCACATGCTGCAAATAACAGGGCCATGAGGTAAGAATAGTGGTCCACAACCATATGCCAGAGCAGACTAAAAAATCTGAGAACCCTTCCCGAAATTTTCTACAATGATTCCCACCAAGGTTCTCTCTGGCTTCACACCTGGTCTAACAGACTGCGCCCCTTGACCTTGAGCTTTCTTGTGTTTTCTTTTTGCCATATAACCTGGATTCCTCCCCACTCCCATTCCTTGCACATCCACGCATTCAGCTGTGCTGAGATAACGAAGAGGAGGCGGCGGAAAGTGCAGCACACTGGTTAAAATGCACAGTGAGCAGTACAGTTCCTCTGTGCACTTCTATATATATGTCATCTTTGACGTGTCCAGGTACAAAAGCAAATGCCTGGACAAAAGGACTGTGATGTGGAATCAGCCAGCCCAAAGGCATGGCAAAGTGGGGGGACATGGCAGGCACTATAATAGGATAAATAATTAAGACCTCCACCCTCCAAGCACCTTAAGCAGCCTCACTAAAAAGATGCAGGCCGGGGTGAGCTGCCACCCCTGACACCTTGCTTGTAAAGATATGTGAAAATGCGTTTCCTTTTTTAGCATCTGCATCACCCCAGACATCCAGGAGTGAAGCATCCTGCACAGCAACCCATTTGTCACTGTCTAAATTAAGCAGTGGATTTTCTGCCTTTGCCTCCCTCCCCTGCTCTCAGCCAATAGTGCACAGGTGGGCTCAGAGCTCATACATCTGGATTAACCCTCAGCACACAGCACAGGACTTTAACCACTCCCATCCGGATAGTTTTGTAAATTTAATAGCAAATATATCTTTATCCCACATTCTCTGCTCACTTCATATAATTTATGAAGGAGAAATCATCTCTACCTGCTCTTGTCCTAAAGGACATGGTTACGCAGTCATGATGAGAATGACTACACTAAGTCATCCATGCAGGGTTAGCCCTGTGAACAGAGCTAAGAGTAGTCTGATCTAATGATGAATAATTAAGTCACCAAAAAGCTCCCTTCAAGTCTGATGGCCATTAGTAGCATATATCTAGATAAAGTCTAAAGCTGCCACAATCCCTACAGATCACTGGTATTTTGTATCCTTATTTAACTCCTTTTATAACTATTTCCCCTCCCTATAAAACACAGACACATTAGTTTTATAAAGACAACACCAGCAGGCTTTGCTCTGAAACAGGTAAAGCAGGGCAGAATTGGGGGACAAGGGGAACTTTATTAATATTTTCATATTCAAAAGGAATAACAAGTTTTAATTGGACTGACACAGAAATACATTGTCAAACATATCTGGACCCAAAGAGCAAGTGATTTGGAAGTGATGAGAGAAGCAAATATTATCACTGGAGTGAAGGTCAAGAAATCTCTAATTATAAATATCTCTTAGTCACCTTGAAAAACAACTTATATCCCAGTAATTCTTCTGAGGCAATTTGAAGGTTGTGCAATTATAATTTCTTGTAGAGATAGGAAGATCAGAGTTTTTCCTCAGTCACCCTTTAACCATAGATCAGACAACGCCTTCTAAAGCCTTGTTTTAAAATTAAAAGGTTTGATGATATCATGCAGGCTTTTCCAGATCATCAAGATATTTCTGTCAAAGCTAAAAACACAAACTCACTACGTTTACAGT
The DNA here is from genome assembly GCA_013396655.1 of Campylorhamphus procurvoides. Classification (NCBI taxonomy): domain Eukaryota; kingdom Metazoa; phylum Chordata; class Aves; order Passeriformes; family Dendrocolaptidae; genus Campylorhamphus; species Campylorhamphus procurvoides. The sequence continues at coordinate 1,340,613 of WBMV01004518.1, forward strand.
GTGACAAATGTTTTCAAAGTTTAAAGCATAACATTTAGACATCAGGGCAGTGATGAGTTCTGGAAGTCAGAGAAGGGCATACAATATCGGGAAATTTGCATACAGGATTTAAATCTGAGACTGTAACTCAAGAAATCTGCTGCCAATCCCCTCCTCTTTGCCACTGCAAGGATGGGAAATGTTTTTCAAAAAAAAAATCACTTCTGCCCTTTGCTGAAGGGAAAACAAACCCACTCGGGCAGCCTTGTACTCCTGAAATCTAACAATAAGGGGCTGGGTGCATACAATGGAGGGAAATAAATTTCCCATGGGAAGTGGAGTATAGCTTTGAGAGTTTATTATAAAAGGCAAGTTGGGAAAAACTGATATATTCAAAACAAATAGCTAAAGAAAATAAAATTGAGTGGATTAAATATGGAAAGAAATCACAATGGCATGAACTGGCATTCTGTGCTTGCACCACAAGTCCCTGTAACCATCTGAGTGCCCTTGGCTTGCCTTTTTAATAAACAGGTTAATATACATCTTGGATGTATCATTAGACCAGTCACTAGTGGTGTCCCCCAGGGATCAGTGTTGGGCCCAGTCCTGTTTAATTTCTTTATTTACCATCTAATCTGCACCAGGGGAGGTTTAGGTTGGACATCAGGAAAAATTTCTTCACAGAAAGGGGGATTAGACATTGGAATGGGCTGCCCAGGGAAGGAGTGGAGTCACTGTCCCTGGAGGTGTTTGAGAAAAGACTGGACCTGGCCCTTGGTGCCATGGTCTGGTTGACCTGTTAGGTCATGGGTTGCACTCAATGATCTCAGAGGTCTTTTCCAATCTAATTGATTCTGTGATTCTGTCATTACTGTAAATTGCTCTTTCATCACCTGATTTAATTCAAAGTGATTTGGAAAGGTGAATGCTCTTCCCCAACATCAGTTTTGTAATACAACAAAATTTTATCAGGGAAGTTTTTATTTTTCCCCTCTGCATTGATGTAAGCATTTGTGTTAATCTTCTGCCCAGGAAAAGGAAAGATTATTTCCCTTATTTCCACATCTTTCTACACCTCCTTCCCAAAGGACGCCAGACCAATTGACCTTTTAACCTCTTACTCCTGCAAACTGTCCCTGCAAGAAACATATCACCAGGTTGGCCTTTTTCCATAACATCAACCCCAGTCCCTTCATCAACCCAGTCTTTCACCAAAATGTCTGAATGGAAAACAAAATGGTGAATGAAACAGGACGATGCTACAAACTATACAAGAGAGGAGTTTTTAATTGTCCTATAAAAGGAAAATAAAGTTTGGGGCTTTTTTTCCCAGCTTTACAGCCCCAGAGCCACAGCTGTAAAACTACACTGAAGGATAAACTATGGCCAGGTACATCTAAGGTGTCACTTACCCTGTCACTTCTTTTACCACACTTCAGTACTCAGGTAATTCCAGCTGAATTCAAAGTCACAATTCCAACTCCCAGTTCCCTTAGGGAATTGCTCCGTTAGCTCAGAGCTGATTGTTTAATACCCAACTCATGGACAGCACATTGTGTCTCTTCATCTGCAGACTATTTTGGATGATTTTCAATTGTTAATCTTGGCAAACAAGCAATTCCACAGGGTACAACCCTCCAAAAATAGGAATGAAACTTAGGACAACTTTTAGAAAGGTTCTTATGCCCTGATAACCCATGGCAAACTAAGTTAGAGCTAACAGCTCATTCACTTTTCACATTCTTTTTAATGACCTCTCATTCCTGACTTACTACCTGGCAGGCTTTCTGAACCTGACAATTCCCAGATACTTTTATCTCTTGGGATCTCCTCTAGAGTTGTGTTTTCCAAGGTAGTGATGCCTCCTCGTGTAACACTGAGCAATTCCTTGCACCTCCCCCAGAACTTTCTTTGGAATTAGCTTTCGATTAGCACTTCCCTGGTAAAAGCTAAGGAGATGGACATGTTTTGATTTCCAAGTTCAAGCTGAGGTTACACTTGGACAAATAAGAACCAACACTTATTTAGTAGACTTGTGTGGTCCATTCACAATTGTTTCTGCTCAATTTACATGTAACACAAAAGCATACAAAAGAAACTGGCAAACTGGACTGAAAACACCTTCCCGAAACCCCGTAATTTTTGTGAAGGAATTTTCTCATAGAAGACTTGCAAATCAGAAACTTCCTGCCCTGCCACAACTAAATTGACAATACAGTTTCTACCCTATCACCCAGAAGTCAGTCTCTAACAAAGTTTCCACACCTCCAGAGAAGGATCAAAGGTAATTGATAAAGCAGCAGTGACAATACCAGTCCCTGTAAAATAAGAAATAACTGAGCAAATGGAGACCACTCGAGGAATTTAGCTGTTGTCATGAAACACAAGCAAGGACTAAAATTAATCCAAGAAAGCAATGCAAATGATGAAAATGCCTTAAAAATTGCAAACATTCTTCAAAAGAATAAATGATCTTGGAACAATCATACAAATGGGCCGGTGTAATTGGAAGGGCTGCATATTCTTAGGCACAATCTAATGGCTTTCACGAGAAAGGAACTGTTCCTTTGATTCTTAAAAAGGGGGACAGGGCAAAATTTTAGACCTACCATATGCTAAATATATTACATCATAAAATTAGTCACCCTGCAAGGTTATTATAATCAAATTTAGATTAAAATGAGGAGAATTAAATAGTGATATTGAAAAAAAAAGGATTTAATTTAAAATCAGAATTTAAAATTTTAATTTTAAAAAAATCAAAGTTAAAAAGCAAATAGTTTTATAAGCTACAGGACCTTGAAAAATCATCAGTTCCAGAATTAAAATATATTTTAATTCATTTATGTTCTTCATGTGTCTAGCAGATTTCAGATAGTTTATTAACTTAAAAAAATTCCACAATGATGCTTATGTATTCTAAATAAAATTTCAACTTTCATTCAAATAGAGCTTGACATAAATAATGAGCAAAAATAGTTGTTAGGGAAAAATACAGATGTTAAAGAACATGATGAATTTATGCAGAGCTATATTAATTTAAGTGTGTACAGATATGGAGTATCCTCATGTTTATCCATTAGTATTTTGTAATTAAAATTCTAAATGTAAACCAAGGTTACAATCAGTCAGTCTAATCAAGGTTTCCTGGGTTCTTAGATGAACCATGATTAAAATCAATGATTTAAATCACAATGTTTGAAATCAATCCATGATGATGTCTCTGTTATACCTTTATTCAATGGTAAATTAAAAAAAAAAAAAAGAAAAGAAAAAGAGGAATAGGACAACATGAGCCCTCCTGTCAAGTTCCCAGAAACCTCATCTGAATCTCCAGTACCCAAACAAAGGCTTGAATGCCAGAGAGATATGTAAGTGCTTCTCTATCTTTAGCAGATAAACCAGGAATTAAATGACAAAACCTTCATGTTACAGCACACAAAGAATATGAAACCCTGACAGTTCGAAACTATACCCAGGATTTAAAAAAAATTAAATTTTAAAAATGCACCTTCACAGCCAAAACTGTTGAGCCTGTCTAAGCTCCCCAGGGAATTCACAGAAGTTTATGGATATTCTTTGTGCACATGCCTTAAGGCAAAACTGAGCTCAGTGTCTCACAGGCAAAGCCCATCTACATCTGTGCCAAGTACTTGATCAATAACTGTATACTGTGTAGCCTTGACACGGTGTGAAATGGTAGAATATTTACTAAGCTCAAAGTCATGTGTTGGATGTTGCTCAATACCCTTAAAAGCCAAAAATCACTGCAGATAGCTTGCTCACAAACAGCCAGCCAACTTTCCCTCTCACTTTTGAAGTCTTCCCTACGGAATTAAAGGAGTTTTCAAACAGCTCAGGAAAAAAAGGATAAAGAACAAAATAAGGAAAAATGAGTCAAATGTGGCTGGACAGTTACAAATCCAAGCTGCAGACCTTTTCCAAGAACTATGATTAAAAGGAACTTTGCACCCATTTTAGCTAATTTCTAATGGAGAAGTTTGGTATACTTATAAATCAGTTCTGACATTAGTTCTGAATACTGGAGACAATCATCTATATTTTTATCTAATGAAAGGATAGTTACATCCTGAATAGAACTGCATTAAGAATTAGAGAGTCTTTAAAGGAGGACTGCAAAGTAGATTTGCTTCTTCTCCATTTTGATGCTCTTTTGTTTCAAAAACCACCTCACTCTCCTGCCACTTTCTGAACAGTGAGTAAAAGATGACTCATTTTTTCCTGCCCACCTCCTTCTTCAACAGGTATGGTCTGCTGGTTCTGCTCTACCTCATTATCACCAGAAACCTTATTGGGAGTTTCAGATAGTTACTGGGAGCTTTACCAACTACATCTTTTGTGGAGAGATATGGCTGTTGACTAATTAACAAAGATATCTTTCTCCCACAAGTTCATTAAGTATTAACCTTATTATTTATATTACAATAGAGCAAAGATCCCCAGTTGTGAGCCAGGATCCAATTATGTTAGACTCTGTACTGATAGGCATGGAAGCATTTGTCCCAAAGAACTGAAATTCTTTGAACCAGAACAAAATGTGCAAAACAGGCAAGGACAAACATACAAAACAGTACTGTGAAATCCCCACGTGGACACCGGCTGGTCGGGCAACAGCTGCACCAAGGATTATTCATGCACATGTAACACCGGCCAGTTTGGAAACTCTGGTCCATGCCTTGGCTGTCCTGTAATGCTCTTTGCTCACAGGAGACACTGCTGCAAAGAAAGGGAAGTTGAAAAACCTTTCCTGTGCTTCTTTCCACACAGTGTCATCACTGGGTACCTCTGCATGTACAGGACACAAGGATCTATTGCAATGAAGAAGAGACAACTGTGAAAGTCTCCACCAGTGTTTTAAAAGATGACTATTTCAAGTGAAAACTCCTGCTAGGTAATGCTTCAGTTTCTTTAGGATAGGGACATTTGTCCTATCCTTTTCATTTGAAATGCAATTTCTTAACTAGCTCATGCACATCACTAAAATGACCCAAACTTTCAGCAAAAAGTTAATCAGAAATAACTAAAATTTCAGTACCAGCACCCAGATAAGAAACCAACAGGGAAAGGGCTCAACCTCAGGTAGAAAATAATGTAACACTCATTACTGAAGTGCTTTATGATGAAAATAGTGAACTGAAATGCCTAGGGGAAAAAAAAAATCTCCATTTGAGGAAGAGGGAAATGTATTAAATTGTTCAAAGGCACATCATCTCTTCAGGATTTCAAAGATGCTGCCTGAGCCAGAGGACTGCCGGCTCAGATTCCACCAGCACAGACTGCTGGCACCACCTCACGTGCCTGCCCCCAGTGTGTGCATCTCTGTGTGGCTGCTCACGACACCTCTTGTGTGTTCAAGAAGAAAGTTTTTACTTTGGCTTTGACTCTGTTTCACTGTAAATATAGCATGAAATTAGGGGGGAAAAAGTATAATTTGCAGATTTTTAAAGGTGACCTTCAAACCCAGTCCACTGAATATGCAACACAAAATGGTGAGGGACAGTGAAATGAGGGGTTTGTATATGGAACAGGCATATAACACAGGAGATCTTAATTAAAAGAAGGTAAAACAGAGGAGCTGAGGAAGCAGAGCACCCGTCACCAAACAGCCATTCATATTAGTTGCAGTTTTGACTAAAATTTAGAAAAAATAGATGCCTGCACAACTGCTTGTCTGGAAAAACAATGTGGAGCGTAAATATAGTGTGTTGGTATTTAGTTAGAACAAAACAGAAAGCAGAAAGAGTTTAGGATAGTAAAAACCAGGTAATCATGATGCTGTACACAAAACCTGGCCACTGATTAAAACAAAAATTACTGGGACACATTATTGCATTACTCCTTTACCAGGCACCAAAGGAAATAACTTCATGCCTCTGACAGAATCTTGAAAACCCTGAACTATCCAAGCCATCAACACCATGCTTTTAGTCAGTGTTTTCCAGTTGTCCCCTGTTTCTGTGCTGCTCTACATCTGTCCCAGTCACTTTACTTTACAGGTCACATCTCATTTAGCAAGCTGTCATATGAAATAGAACAAGAACAAAACCAAACACCACCCAATTAATTTGTCTGCAGTTATTTACAGGTATTTGGTATTAGATTTCCTGCTGAATGAATGAAGATCCCGAAGTCTTTGTACATCTAGCAGTGCCTAAGGAAAAAGGTTGTGCAAATTTTAAATTCAGATTTCTCTATAGCATATGTATACTGAAAGAGACTGTCTTAGAATAAAAAAGGAGTAACTGAAATGGTTCTCCAAGAAAGTAGCTATAATTATTCCAGGTGATACCTGTGCCGTGAAAGAAACATATTATTAATGTAAGTACCATGGACCTAATATTAAACAAAAAAGGGAAATAATTATTCAGTATTTTTCATGTGATTTTCACTGGTGTGCACTCCAGAGAGTGCAACAATATTCAGGTTCATGTTATTCAAGATGTTAACCCCTGTATTTAGAGGCATTTGATTTTCCTTGAGATCTCCCAAGCAAAGCTGTCAGTAAGCTTTCATTTGTGTGAAGTTACAGACACCAGAAAATGGCACATCAACATTAATGCAGACATTCTAGGACAGAAGGCTCCCTTCTGCATGACACAATCCAACCAAACCTGATATACTTACAGTCTGTTGAATCCCCTGACTTCAAACTTTCTTTGTTTTAAGGAAAGCTTCCTTTAGTGATCTACTTGAAAGTAATCAGGGCAAGCTGACCACAATATAGGATATAAAATAGAAGCATAGCAGGAATGAGATTCTCTTCTAAAAGAGCTTGTATCAAAAAAATAATTTCAAAAAGGGCAAAGCATTTGGAAAAAAATGATTTGTCTGATTTAGCCAGAAGGAGAGACATGGAAGCAATCTGAAATAGCTTACACTACCTAAAATGTACTCTTTGGTGCCAGCAAGAAAGACTTCTCCATAACTCAGTCAACTTTTGCACGAAGATAAAGCAGCAGCTGGCATATCTTTGAAGACAGGGAATACCTCACTGATATCTTTTTTAATTGAGTAGTTCTGAACTTATAAACACACGCTGATCTTACTTTTGCTTGTCTGTTTTGGAGAATTTTGCCGTAAAATTACCAGAAACTCTGTATTATACCTTTCTCCAGGTCTTTGTCCATCAAAGGACAAGATGCACCACAACAGGTACCTGGACATTTCCAAGCAGTGCACTCTGAACTGACAAGAGCAGGAGCTCTCGCTGTGTGTTCTGGTAAGGCAGTTTGCCCAGCAAGACCAAATTTGATTAAAAAGAACAATGAATCTCATCAAAAGTCACATGAAAGGTTATTTATAACCCTTGCTACTTGTGGCATCAGTGTGGAACCCAAGAAGCAATTCAAGCAGAGATTGTGGTTATCAGAACGTGACTATCCAGCTCCTTTGCTTGCTAACTATCAGACAACTTTAGCCTGTCATTTTTAGGGGCATTTTGGCACCTGGAGCCATGGATGTGGGGAGTGCCACACTGCTGGACAGGTGTGTCACCTCTGGGGAATCAGATGCAGTGTGATCCACATTCTTCTATGCTGTGGCATGCTTAGAAAAGGACCATCAGTACTGTCCGAGGTCCCTATGCCTTGCAGTTCCTTGCCAATTATGCCTCGTAAATATCAGTAATTCAAATAAAATTTCCAGGTCATTCCTTTGTCTCAGAAGGATTCCTAAATTCTTCCTTAACTGATTAGGCCTGTGCATTTTCAGCTCCAAATTTACAGCTATAGTGGAAAAGCATCACTTAACAGACAAAAAGGCATGATGACAAAAAAAGTCCCCCATATTCCATTTGTCTAAGTGTTTGATTATGTGTTCTCAGGCAAATCAGATAACCTGAGATTCACTTGACCCATCTGCTGAGCACAATCACCATCCATCTTTGCCTTTACACAACACTTTATAATACTGGGACGTCAAAGCCAAGTACCAGTACAAAATACACAGTTTCTTCCTGAAGAAAACCAGCACAGTGGAAAACTACCCAGTGCCACAAGGAAAGCTGTGGCCATTTTGATTTATAAAACCACAGTGGGTGAGTGCTGAATACAATCAAACACTCAGAAAGATTCAGAAATCCCCAAAGATGAAAAAAAAATAACTGCCAGAGGCAGAGATTAATATCAGTAGTTTACAAATTAGCTTTTAAAAGCATTAAACCCTGACAGCAAGCCAAGCTAATTTCTCTCCCAAACTTTCTTCATTTTCTCTCTTTCCCCTTAACTTGATTTCTGTCTTTTTTATAATCGTTTCTTGAGGTTCTGATCACAGTATCATTGTGGTATCAGTCTACTAGAAGCATAATCCTGGTGATACTCCTTTCCAAGGATAATTTAATTAAAGTCTTAAATAGTAGAAGAAAATTAATTTCCTCTGACTTTGTCCTCTTTTGAATATTTAAACCTGCACAATTATACACGAAAGAAATGGAAGCTATCAACTCTGAAACCTCAGTTTTTATCAATTAGATACTTTTCCAGTGCCTATCAAAGCAAAATCAGCCCTTTTAAAAATTCAGTCATTGGGGAAAAGTCACTAGTTCATATTGAAATGTGCCAGTGTCTCTTTCCACCTGTAGTATCAGGCACTTTGATGAAGAAAAAGAAAAGGAAAGAAAAAATACGGTTCCCAGAGACAGTTTACTTTTCTAAAGGTGAATTATATTAGTTGCAATCAAATGTTGATGAACCTGGGAAAGTGAGAGGCTTCAGAAATTGAGAAATACTCACTGCTTGAGGCAGACAGTTCTCTTGGACTGGGGGACATGGGCTGAGCACACATCTGACAGAGACAGTCTCTTCCATTAAAGGTAACTCGATCGCCTGGTGGAAATGGACGCCTGGAGAGTTAAAGAGAAAAATGCATTTTTGCAAAGGTTATGCCAGAAATCTTCCTCTGTTCCCAATGCCTTGAGTTTGCTGCCTTCCTCCAGTGCAATCAATATTTTACAGAAACTCGGGCCAAATAGTTTCTGCAATGTGGCCTTGGCAAGCCAGGCACTGGAAGAAATCCAATCCATGGATGCAAGCAGAGCAGAGGTTAGACTTGTCTTGTATTTTAATTTAAAAAAGGTTATCAAACATATTTTATCTGAATAGTAGAGACAGTGAAATCTGCTAAGACACAACAGCTACATTTATGATGGTCTCAGTCTGAAGTTGTGGATAGCAAATGATACAGAAGAGAAGTCAAAGGAAGAATTGGAATTGTTCTTGAGGCTAGTGAAGGAATGTGGAGCTAGTCACTCATAAATGTTAAGAATGTGTGTTAGGCAGAAGTTGACATGGCTGTTAACTCTTATTTGGTGGATAAAACTGAGGAGGTACAACATTTTTTAACTCCATAATAAGGAGCTTTAGCTGCTGAGTGCACACTTCCCCCTACACCCCACCTCACTCCAAAACTGCTTAGCAAATGAGCAGCTGCTGATTTCAACAAAACAAAATGTTTAGGACATTGTTTCCTTTCCACTGCCATTCCTAAGTGGGACAAAAATAAATCAGCAGCAATACTGCATTTCATTAATCTATTCCAATGACTCATCTTTTGTTCATTCAACATAAAAAGATTGATGCAACTCAATGTACAGAAAACTAATGCCACGTTTCACACTGTATTGTTAGGTTTCACACTGTCCTCAGGAAATAAAACCGAAACATACATATTATATGATTACCAACATGCAGTAAATTCACTCACTATTTAAAACCAGAAAAAGAATCAAAATTCTTTCAGTAGAAAAGGTCTTTATAAATGTACTAGGCTACAGGACAAAGTACTTCAACTAGTCATCAGAGAGAGAGAAGTTAAAAATGCCACCTTCCTCCCATCAAATGTAGCATCCAGAATTTTGTTTTATCTCATTTCTCCAACCAAGCTGGGCTGATCACCTGAACTCAACAACTCAATGTCCATCATCTCAACATGTAAGCCTGATAATTCCTTCAGGCATGAGAGTAACTTTCTGAGAACAGGGAACTACATGCAACACAGAAACTGTGTCCCCCAAATAAATGAATGGTCTGACCCTCAAAGTCAGACTTGCAACAGATCTTTTCCAATCAAATGTTTCCCAAAGAGAAATACACCTTTAGACATGTCTCATGGCGATACCTTTCTTCCTGTTTTCCTTGCACTGGGCTCACACCATGGTAGTTAAAGGGATGACTTACTTGCAGACAGTACAGGCAAAGCAGCTTGGATGGTAAGTTTTTCCCAGAGCTGTCACTACTTCTCCTTCCACGAACTCCCCGCAGCCGTTGCAGCGGGTGCCGTACATGCGCTGGTAATCCAAGGTGCACAGGTACTCCCCGTTCTTGATGAAAAAGCCTCCCTGTGCCAAGTCACAGCCACACACTGGAAGAAAAAGCCCAAACCACACAGATAAGTTAGGAAAATACACCTACTACAGATGTCAGCTGCTGACAAATGAGATGACCCTCGTGGTCTTGTTCCCTTCAATCAGAGTTTTGCTTTCTCCTCCTTGACATCCCAGGACATGGATGATGTTCCCTGGCTACAGGAGAGTTTGTAATAAAGGCTTTCCTTGTCCACATAATCATAAGTTTCACTTACTTGCTCCTCTCCAAGACCTCAGTTACCTTGCACCATCCAGTTGATTATGTTATTAAAGTTATTTGTACCAATGTAACTCACTTTCACTTCTGGGACTGGATGTGAGCAGAAGAAAATATATGATTCCATAAATAGGACAGATTATACTATTTCATACACTAGCATACATTTTTCTGCAAACACATCCCTTAAGAGGTTTTCAAGGTACTGACTCTCCTAGAAAAACCCCAGAATATTATTGAAATGTTGTCTGGTTTAGATTAACTCCTCCAGTCCCCAGGTAGCACTGAGATTCTTCACCATTCCTGCAGCAATACTTTTGGTTTTGTTTTTAAATATGAAATATTCAGAGTGATTTTACATTATTAGTTCAGACATAAATATTGCGAGAAAGCTGCAGTGAAGAGACAGTCAAGCATTAAGAATTTAGCCACATCTCCACTACATACATTTCATGATATATACAATCAAACTATATAACAGTATATTGGACACCGAATAAAGTCGATAGGGAGATTATTCCCCACCTGGATTCTGAACAAATCAATGTCCTAAGAACTACTATTACCCTTGAGTGCCTAATCTGAAATGATCTTCTTTTAGTCTTTTATACACTGTACTGACTGTACTTCATGGATTGGATAAACAGCTCTAATATTGGATAGAGACCTGTGGCCATGTACAAATTTATTGGGAAAAATAATTGTAGCAATAAAAGGGTGAAGAACCAGTCAAGCGTTTCTGTGACTTGGCAGTTTTTCCACTCTAAAATACTGACTCAGACCAAAACACATCATCACAACCAGGGGCCTGTTTTGCTTTAAGAAAATATTCATAGTGCTACACTGGCATTTCTGGTCAACACAGAGGCAGAAAGCAATCCTGCCTATAATAGCCAAATCCCATGAAGAGAAAGTGCCATGGGAGATTAAATTTCACACTGTGCCTTTAGCTTGGATTGAACAAAGAACTTGAAACTACCTATTTAGTGTCCCTCAGTAGTACCAAAAATTTATATGCAGCTGCTCACCAGTATTTTGGTTTCAGCCCCTCCTACTGCTCCACTGTATATTGCTGTATCTGTGTAATTCAGTAAGAGAAACCACTCTTCACAGCAGGCTAGGACATTGCCTTAACTCTGCAAGCAATTCCATCTCATCGCTCTTCAAAATGTTCAAGTATATTCAGATCAAATATCAGAAATATTATCTATCAGAAATTCTGATTATTAAGGAAAAATAAAGAAGTGGCATTCTAGGTCCCTGCAGTCACAGAGTCCTTGAAAAATTAAAATATGAAATACAGAAAGATTACCGGGGTAACTGGGTTCAATTCATCTCTCTGCTGCAAGTCCCAAGCACAATACTATGCCCGACACTCGTTCTCTCTACCACTGTAATGGGCTAATATCTTAACTACCTGCCTTGAAAATTAAAATTGCAAGGCATTTGGGACAGGGATTTAATTTTTTTTTTCTGTTTCCCAGCCCTGGAGATCTAATGATTGTTACTGGAACAATAATTAATAGAACAACAATAAACAGCATATACTACAATGCAGCTTAGAATTAAAGCCATATCAGTACAAGCATATTTCCAGTTTCACATTTCTGCACAGAACAATGATAATATTCCATGTGCAATCAAATTACATTTCATGGTGGCATTAAACCCACAAGCAGCCAAAACTCAATTATCAGTGACTGAGCAGAATTCCAGAGAACTACTGTTAAGGCTCTATTATAATGCTCCAAAATGTTCCATGCTGGTTTTTAGGTACACCTCCAGATAAAAAGTCAAAAAAACCCACCCAAACTCCTTCATTCCTTCCTTTTCTTCTACTGACCTCCATTTTGTTTAAAATATTCTTTTCAAACTAATAGTACTATATCATGGAACCATTAGGCAGAAAGCACTGTGGCCTCTACATCACATCACTTTAGACTCTTCCTGAGTTGGGGACCATGTAGTAATTTTCCACTGGAGGTCCAGAGGTGAAACCTGAGCCTACTTAAATAGGTTTGCTTCTCTAAGTTACTCTGGGTCCCTACAATTAAATCATGGAGTAACTGAGATTTCTGCTTTAATGTCTAAAAGTTAGAGATTTCTTCAGTATTCAGACTATTATATCCTGTAGTAACAATATATGAACTGAGAAAAAGTAAATACCAGATGCTTCAGAAGTTGCTAAATTTCATAAAGAGCTATGGAATACTCATGTGTCTGTGCAATTATTTAAATCACAGTTTATAATTTAACTTGTAGCTTTAACATCCAAGCCTATATAGATTTCAGCCTCAAGCTGACGTCACTCAGCATGCTGCTGGATCTGCCTCACAAGCTGCACATATGAACTCTGGCTCTTTACTACGGCCTCCAGACCTACCAGTGAGTCACTTTTTGGAGAACTCATTCAGTCATTGCAGCCCTCTTTACCTGCCAAGGCAATGGGTCTAATAAGCCGGGATCATCAGAAGTAGCTTTCAATGCCACCTCTGTTGTAGTTTCTTCTGAAAATCCAGCTTCAACATAACATACAGAGGTCTGTGGCAGATCATTGCTTGCAAAAAATACTGCAGACTGAATGAAAGGGTTCATGAACTCACTGGGTCTACCCTCTTTGCATGCATTGCTACAGGGGTTCAAGCCTATTGATGAAAATGGGGGCCAAATTATTTGGCAAGTCTTTTGAAGACAATAAATATTATTATTTAAAAGAAGTTCCCACTATCGCCCTTTTCTTTCTGAAGTCTCCTTTCCACCCAATTTCTCATTAATTTTTTCAATAACTCAGAATTTCTGAGTTAAATTCTCTCATACTGGCAAGTCATGAATTCAGGCCCAAGCAGAAGTGAGCCACCAGCAGATTCATCATCTTTGGCATTCTCACAGCAGGAAGCACACACCAATCTGAAAGAATTAAAGACAAGCCCTGGCAACCCCACATTGCAACAGGTTTTTGCAGTCAATTTAGCACATGTGTTCCTATCACTAATCACAGCTTTAAGCTACATGGGCAAAACAAGGGTCACCCAGACTGTTAACATCCACGGCTGGAAAAATGCTGTTCCAGCCGGCTGCTTTCACTCTGAGTCACAGATCAAATCAGAAAGGATGAATGTGAGTGCAACCCCACTTGGTGTGCAATGTGGTGTACAACAGGGAAGGGATTTAAACAGCTTTTTGTTCTTCTTTCTTCTGCTTTCTGCAACTGTGCAGAGGTCATGGTTCTGAAAATAAATCCCTTCAAACTGAAACATATTGCCTTAGCACACATATTTATGACAACTATAGAAGTACCACAGAAAAGATGGATGAATTACAATTGTTTTTTATTAAAAGTAAAGACTATATGTCCAGCAACATTCATACCACAAACAGCAGAGGCAGTGAAGAGGAATCAGCTGTCAATGCTACATATGTACAATACATTCTAATGTTGTGATCTAAGCAGTTGCTGTGATACATATATCATGTCAGCGAAGAAAAACTTACACCTAAATGATGCCAGTTAATAGGAAATGTCAGATTATGTTCTTTTTGGTTTTTCCTATACTGATAGGAAGAAAAACTTTGAAAGAATTCCTTCATTCAGCCAATAGCGATGCACAAATCATGTTTGAGGAGGCAAAAAGCAAGAGGTATTCTGTAAACATCCATCACATGGAAACACTTCTACAGGAATATAACATTTCCCCAAGATTCTTCCTTCTCAGTATGATGGAAGACATTCTGCTTTACATGACCAAAACCTCTCCTCTGAAACAGGAGACACTGGGGAGCATTTCTGTTCCCTAAGGTACCAGAAGCATAGAGACAAAAAAAAAATCCACATTTTTCTTTAAATGAAAAAAGAAAACCATTATCTTCAAAAGCTCCAGGAGGAGCTCAGCCTTTTTCTCAGTCTGTATATCAAAGAATTTCATATTACAAACAAACCATCCTGCCTCTCTTGTGAATGGAATAAGCTGGGATACAGTTCTGCCTCCCACTGTACGGAAAGTACCCACCCGCTAGTTGTCCTTTTTTGAACTACTCTCTGGAGCTACTCTTTTGCATCCTTAGAGGACAAAAGGATTGGAGAGCCTGTCAGGGCTGCTGTCAGCTCTCACAGGGCCTGTGTATGCAAACCTGGGCTATTATGACAAAATGCAGCTGCTCAAGAGCAATCCAACTGCGCGGGATCTCCAAGGGACCAGGACCGTTCTTAAGCTGAGTCACTTCCAAGCTTTAACTGAGATGATAAAAGTAAAGACATCAGATTTTCCTAAAGAGAACAGAAGTAGGATTTGATCCTACTGAGCATTATGTAGGATTTCCATAGGCTTATTGCCAGTGAGAGTTGAAAAATCAGGCCCTTAGTAAAATAACTCCATGTTGACGTTAAGTAAAAATTGTTTCAACACTGAAGAAACTAAACCACACAAGCAGACTCTGTGAGCTTGGGCTCTCAGTTTGCAGAAGTGAATGGTATTCATTAAGAAAAGTCTAATGATCTGCTTTGTTACCATGCATTAAATAAGGTGCAAATTCAATTTCCTGTTAGGGTTTTATTTCTTTCTTGTATTTCTAAGCTTCATAGAATAATGGTTCTGTTCTCAAGCAGGGAAATATTCATACAACAGTTATTCTTAGGGCATAATGGATCTCTTGTTTGAAGGCAGAAAGGAATTTGGCAATGTTTCAGTTTGTCACCTACATCCAAACAAATACACAGGAAAAATCTGTTTCTTTTTTTTGCTTCTTTTGTGTGTGTGTGTAAAAGTTTAACAAATCCCATTTGACGAAAACAAGGTTCACATTCTTATTAAAGATTCTACATTTCAAATGAACTAAGTCTTTCTCTGCCTTTTATTTCTTGTATCAACACTTTTCTTGATGGCATCAGTAATTAAAGAATGAATATACATTGAAGGATCATCAGAAGACCACATGAGAAGGATAAATTTCAGAAGCCATTGCAGAGAGATTGCAAGGCACCATTAAGAAACAGAAACCCTGATGACCATTTGTCACATTCCTGCCACTGGAGACCTTTTCTCTCCTATACTGATGAGAGATGCATTTTGATTAAAGCTATTTGGAACAGTGTCCAGGATTTCCAGTGGTTCTAGCATCTCTTCTCATTTCAACAGACTGACTTCAGGAACAACACTGGGAAGTCAAAAGTGCTTTGTAAACACAGAACAGATATAGGTGATGTTAAAATCTGCTTTGATGCCTAGTCATCACATAGAAGAAAGGTTTAGCAGCTAAAACACCTCCTCAGCAAGAGATGAGATCGTATTTTCTCCCCTCTACTCCCAAACTGGTCTGAGATCCCCTTGGGAAGCATCCTCTAGCCTCCAGTCAGGCCCTTCTCCTCTTCCCTGGAAAATTCTGGACCCTCCATTTCAAGCATCCTGCCTGCATGACTACTGAGTGCCGCTGTCATTATGACACAAGTAATTCTCGTTGGGGTACTACAGTGAAGCCCCTGGGCATTTAATCCAAGCATTCACTCAACTGAAGCCAAAAGTGATGTTGGAGTTTCAGATGAGCTCAGTTTCAACTTGATCAACTTCCCAATCAAGGCCATGACTCTGCCTTCAGTCTTTGGTTTTCTCCTTAACACAGGAAATGCAAACAACACTGGACAGGGAAATGTTATAGATGCATGTATTTTGGTGTTTCTAGCAACCTAACAGCCACCAGCTCATACCTGAGCCCAACAGCAAGCACAGAGCTGTGGACAATGCAGCAATGTGACAGCTGCCCCACTTTGCCACTGAAATATCAATGTTTCCTGCACCAGGATGGAAACAATGGCAGGAATCATTCAACCGTTTAGAACACCTTTCACACTGAAGTAAGCACGAGGTAGAGATCAAAGTCCTTTACGGATCCGTGGGAAATGAACCTTGAAGAAAATGCAATCAGTGGAAAAATGTCACAGTTTAGTGTGGGATAGCTTGACTGTAACTATCGAGATGAGAGATCTCTCTAAAAAGATTTTAAATAAGCAAATCAAGGATGAAAGAAAAGAACAAAGCCAAACCTCATCCAAGCCAGGCAAACAAAAGTGATATTGACAAAAAACCCAAGCAACTTCCCCTATTCTCATAAGGATGCTCTGCCCCACTCATTGAGCACCTGTAAAACATCCTGCAGGCCCTGTACTTTCAAAGGGATCCTGAAGCTTTTTAAAATCTGACATGTCATCTGTCAGCATTTGTCAACATCAGACAAACAGTGCAATTAATTTCATTTCCTGTCAAATGTTTGGTCACTGAAAGAGATCTCAAGCCCAGCTAAACAAAGATGAGTATCAAGCAATTGACATTAATAGTATTTTAACCCAAGAGCAAACCAAGGATCTGCTTCATGGAATCAGAGAATCTGCTGAGTTGGAAGGGACCCACAAGGATCATCAAGTGCAACTCCTGGCCCTGCACAGGACCATCCCCAAGAATCACACCATGTGCCTGAGAGTATCATCCAAATGCTTCTTGAGCTCTCTCAGGGTTGGTGCTGTGCCCACTGCCCTGGGGAGCCTGTTCAGTGCTCAGGCTCCCTCTGGGTGAAGAACCTTTTCGTAATACCAAACCTAAACCTCCCCTGACAACTTCAGGCCATTCCCTTGGGTTCTGTCACTGGTCACCACAGAGCAGAGATCAGTGTCTGCCCCTCCTCTTCCTCTCTTCAGAATGTGAAGAAACTGAAGCTGAAGTGAAATACCAATAGGAATCACTGCAAGAAGAGCAGCCTTGAAGACACAGCAGCTAAAATATGCAAATACAGAAATGGCAATTACTCTCACAGCAGCATCTGAGCCTTGCTTTCACATCAAGCTACCTGAATGGGTGAATTCATGTCTGAATTCCATTTCCCAATATGGGAGAAATTTTAACTCTGTTAGCTTCCCAGAAACAACAGAACCCCATTTCTAGCTGCATTTTCTCAACTGTTTGTCCCATTTTCGCTTTTTCATTTGATTTGTTTACTAATCTCTTCAGCAATAAGTACTTCTCTTTCATTTTCACTCTTCAAATCTCTACTTTATCTTCCTCATTTCCTTCTATGGGACTCTCTACCATGGATAAAGGATGCGGAGTTATAATCTGCAAGATCTTCAGTCAGATCTCCAAAGTCCTGACCGTTCAAATCAGGATACTGTAACATTTCTGTCCATTTTGTTTGTATTTGCCTGTCAAGAGCATTTCAGGCTTATATTTTCCAAAGTTTTATATTTGAATAACTAGAAATGCCCTTTTCTTTAAATGAACGCCAAAGCACTCAGGTTTGGGGGGGGGGGGGGGGGGGGGG
>WBMV01004518.1:1358505-1457549 GCA_013396655.1 Campylorhamphus procurvoides
GGGGGGGGGTGGTGGTGGTGTGTGAAGAAAATACAAACACTCTTGATAAAAATGGAAAGACTTACTAATCTTAAAAGGCTGTTTCAATAATCAAGCTGAGGATGGGAGTTCACAAGTTGGCAAGAAGAACCAAGGTGTATTGAAAGAGAATTACAAGCCTAGAGAGTTTTTATGTAAAGAAGGCTCCCTGGTTCATCGATTCAGAGCTTCAAGTGACTCCATATAATTTCCCAGTGCTCAGGAAGGAGCACATTCTATCCACTAGTTATGTTCCCATGTCCACAGATCAATCTCTGTTTCAGAAGTATTCGTGGAAACGGAGAGATCTCTTCAAACCCTGTACAGGGTATCTACTGCCAGAATGTCCTCATATTTAAACTTGTCACCCGCTGACAGAACTATTTATAGCATTAACTACCCAGCAGCCAGTTTGCAGCCTCCTCCTGCTGCCACTGAAGGAATCTGATGACAGATCAAAGGTCAAAGAACTAATGATTTAAAACACATTCCAACTGTTGATATAGTGTCTGCTTACATGACCCTAACTTCTTCCCAGTCCTTCAAGGGAGGAAGATCCAGTTCAAAGTCAAAATCTAAACTTAGGAAGCCTCCCATCCTTCCCTGTCAAGCTCACTGAACTACAGATGATGTAGCCTTGAAAAGTCATCACATAAAAAAAACCAAACAAGGCCTGTGCCTGGAACCTAAACACATCACAGAGGATTCTGGAAGTACATACTGAGGTGGGCTTTCCTAAATAATATTCCTCAACAAATTTCCTAACTCAAATGAGGAAAATTGTCACATTTATTGCATAATTAAGACACTACTTTATGCTGATTTATAACAATGTTTTAATAGAAGCTACCTTTTTTTTCTCTGTGGAATACTCTACGTTTGGGGAATGCTTCCTGGATGGCAAGACTTGGCTTGACCTTATAATTAGCAAGATTATTAGCAGGTAGTTGCCTTTTGATATTACTATAGCACTTAAAATATTCATACACAGTGAAACGTTTCCACCTGGCATAGCTTAATCAAATTATAGACCTTTATGTTGCATAGCTGTGGCTGCCCCATCCTTGGCAGTGTTCAAGGCCAGGCTGGATGGGGCTTTGAGCAACCTGGTCTAGTGGAAGATGTCCCTGCCCATGGCACAGGAGTTGGAACTCGGTGATTTTAAGGTCCCTTCCAGCTCAAACTATGATTCCATGTTAGTGAGGACCAGAAAATTTTAGGACACCCTCTGCATTCTTATGGCAGGACTGCTTATTTATGAGATTAATTTTTTGTTTACATTACCATGTGGAAGATAACTGTGTTTTCCAACTTATATTTGACATCAAGAACATGGACACTGTCTACTATTTGAAATACTCCTACCAAAGATATTACACTACCTTGTTAAGATAACGCAACGGATCTCTACACGTACCAAAATCAAGCTGTGTAAACTTTTACATTGTTACTCTGAAAGCTTAAAGCTTTTCTTGTTAAGCAATACAGTGTTCTGAAACCAGCACTTCCCTCTAACCCAGAAGATGAATCACAGGCTTAATAATAAAGCCTTATTATAGCAATTTTTCTAGCCTCAAAGTTTCCTCTCCTAGTACATGGAATAGGGTAAAATGAACTGTAATCAACTGACAATGGTAGAAAATTATCATTTGTATCAGATCACAATTTAAATTGAGATATTAAATTCTCTGCTCAAGCACATCGTAATTTAGGGCCTGATCCCACACACATTTATATGTGTGACAGCATTGCAATGAGTAGTCTTCATTTTTCCAGAAAAGTTATTCCTGCACATACTTACAAGAAAAACTTTTAACTTCTTCATAAGCTACTAATTCATTCCTGTTAATGTTAAGGCTCATTAAAGACAAAACCAATTATGTCTCCAGCTCAATCTGCTTTCCCTCCAACCTCCTCATCTAACCTTCCCTCCTCTCAGCCTGCTGCTTCCACTGCCTGGTAAACACTAACAAGTTGGTATGGTGAGTGTAGTGTACTCCTACTAAAACAGAATTTAAGACTCATTTATCACCACTGGAGGTAACGCAGAATCCAATTAAATTTGAATTTGGAACAAAAACCAGTGTAAATCCTTAGCAAGGCAAGTGACTTTGTTATAAAACAGCCAAAGGCAACTGCTCTGAATTGTGCTCTGGGAGCTGCACTCCTAAATCTCTCTTATCCCTTCCCTGTCCATCATTCCCTTGTTAAGTCCAGCTCCGAGTCAGCTGCTGCCTGCCTGACATTCTTTGTCTATCGGAGGGCCAGCAGAGCTCACCTTCCTGGGGACAGCCACACCATTTTCAGCCCTTTGGTTTTCTATCAGCTCTTGTCAGGAGCCACAAATAGAACTTGCCAGCCTGGCCAGGCAGATAGGACACAGCAGCTGGACACACGTGGTTCTCAACAGGCAGAGTCACAGGTAGCTGCATCTTGTCATGGGGGCATGGGAACGTGTCAGTCAGTGGAGGTTTCACTTGTCATCTTTGTCAGGAAGCTGCTGCTCTGTTCTGAGGAAGATTCCAGAGATGGACAGGGCACCAGACTACAGGGGAAGACAATTGTCTGATCCCATTACATGACACATGAACATGACCCGATCCGGCTGATGCAGCACAGAGACTGAAGTCACCATGTTCCTTCAGTGCAACAGCCACCACTGACACGCATGCCAAGCAATCGTGGAGTGCCTAAGAGTCTCTGACATAACCCAGGGAAGCAGGATTACAAGCATATCAAATACACTTAACAGCATGATGTAAACACAAAGCTGAGTGTGGATGGCAATAAAAAAAGGGAGTCACATGGAGAGCAAAGAACTGCGAGTATACAACTAGTGTGACAGCTTTGTGAGGAAACTGATTTTTTCCACATGTTCTAAGTCTATGGGTAAAAGCTGAAACACTACCAGCAGGTATGAAAACAGTCAGACAAGTATGAGCTTGTTCAAGACTTTCATGCTGCAGATGTAAGAGCTGAAGTCTCAAGAGTAAGTTTAGTATACAAAAAGGAGAAAGATAACCTAGCCACCTGTAGATGCAGCTGATACGTTCTGGTCCCCATATCAGCTGTTTTCTTTAGCCAACAACACACTGCATAAACTGAGGGGGGTCAGACTCCACCTCCTGTAGAGTTGCAGTCATGTCAAATTAAAAACTCATCAGACTAAGAGGAAAAAAAACCCACTTACTGACACAGCTGTGTCCCACTTGTATGAACCATATGGTCAGACAACATGCAAGGTAAGTAAATAACCATATGGCTTAAACAAAAACTGCTTTTTCTTAAATAAGAGAGGCCAACAATAAACACTGCAGCTCAGGTATAAAATTTGAAACAGAATTTGGAGCACCCTCCCATACACACCCCTTTCGTTTCAGTGAAAGACAAATGAACACTAAACAGACAACGCTCACTTGCTGGCAAACCCAACTAATAAGGCACAGACTGAATGAACAGCATGAGAAAAGTCTCTAAGGATTCAGAACTGGCCTGCTCAGTTCATATTGGAACATGAAGATACTACAACCAGCAGAAGCCACACTTGTCACCCTTTCTACTAAACAATAAGCGAACATATACAACCAGTTACCTCTCACAAACTCAGATCTTCCTTAACAAGCTAATGATATAAAGCATATTTTCATTTCCATTATATTTCTACACCTCTCCTTTCTCTGGTGATCTTCATGCAAACAGTCATGGGGGAGATAATATTACAGAATATGAAACTGTCACTAGATTGGAAATAGTCTCATAAACAGAAGCCAAAATGAGTTTAGATATTCCTCTAGAGTAGGGGACAAAAAATGTACCCTAGTAAACCCAGCCAACAAAATAGTCAAAGCACAAAAGTAGTTTATATGTAACTAAAAAAATCCCATAAAATTGAAAGATTAATCTGGTGCATTCATCAGGAGAATTCCAGAGCACTGTTCCATCTGCCCCCTTGCTTTATCAGAGGTTCTAAGCACAATGTTTGATGCCTGGACTGAATTACCATTGTCCTTCATGACTCAAAGGGTGTCAGCTGCCCTGATACTGGAAATATCCTAATCCAGTGTCTTCTGTAAACTGAGACCACTACTCACTACCAGCAGAAACAAGAAAAGAATAAATTTCTGGTTTTGGACTGCTTAAGGATTATAGAGCATCAAGTACTGCTTGAAATACAGCAACTGTAATAGAGAAAGATATTCACATTTCCCCAAGAATTCCATAAACAGTGCAGATAGTGCCTCCTTGCTGCTTTCCATGATGGGCTGATGCTATTCCACTTTGGCACAAATAAAATATATTAATATCTAGGAGAAAATTAAGCATTTTTTGAGTTATCTTGCTGCAACACAAGTAACAATCAGAATTTCTTAGATTCTAGCCATTCATTTTTCAGCATGCAAATACCTCCAGTGACTTTTTAAAAAACCCTTTAGAAACAACTATTTCTATTTTCTGCTATATTCCATATATTCAGGAAGCATAAGAACAGAGCATATTACCTTAGTATGACACACACATCTGGGACATGAAAAACATTAACTGAAACTCAGGAACTGGGCTTGAGGCACTTCAGAAAGTCTGGATCTGCAGTACACGTGGTAGATATGGACTTACAGAAAAGACAACTAGAAGTGAAAAACTACGTAGTATAGATTCTGGTACTCTGTTTTAGTTGCTCAGTTACTCTGATTTACTCCAGCACCGTTCTCCATGTTCACCACCAGCTCAGCCACATTCACCTGGAGCCTGGAGCCCTTTCACTTCATCTCTCCTGTGCTATGCTGGGGCTCAATGAAGCAAATGCTTCCCTTGTCCCACGTGGTCTGTGTATTTCTCCTTATTCTCACCTTTCATCCTACGTACTGGGGTTACTTAATTCAGCCAACGCTGCATTGTGGTTCATCAAACAGAAACTGTATGAGGGAGTCAGGATTGCTCCCTGCTCCAGAACACCCATCTTCAAAGGCAATGAATTCACAAAGCATAGTTTTGCAATTATTTAATGCTTCATTAAACCTCTTTTTTTTGTAAAAAAGCATAGTGAGTCTTTGTTGTGGTCGAAGAGGGCTCAGTGGCATGAGCTGGAGCTGCTGAGAGCCCTTCAGGTCCTCGCTCTGTGGAATGGGCAGTCCTATCCCCATTCCCAAAGCAGCTCCACAGCCCAAAGCCTTAGAACTCTTTTGAAGAACCAGGACTGACAGGAGGCAAAGCTTTTCCCATAACACAGCTGCCTGCCGTGCAGCTTCCTTACTCACACAACCAAATGGGGCTCCAAAGCAGGCAAGGCCTCCATAAAATTGTGCAGCCCAGAAAATCCCAGCCCATGGAAAGGGAGGCCCAGAGGCTCAAAAGCACGGAAGACCAAACCTAACTCACTGTTTGGCATATACGTGAAATTGACTGTCTATATAGAACTGTATGAAGTAAATAAAATTGCAAATAAAATTAAAAACAGCTAAGATTTTTTATTATTATTATTATTATTAATAACACTCCCGGGCATGTGGTGTGGCTCTTGGGGATGGTCCTGTGCAGGACCAGGAGCTGGACTCGATGATCCCAGTGGGTCCCTTCCAGCTCAGGATATTCTGTGATTTTCAGTGATAAATTCATCCTCCCCCACCCAATAAACCCAAATGTCTCATGCAATTCAATTAAATTGCAGATGTTTGCATATTAATTCGGTCTGTGTGATGCCAACCACCTTGCTACCTGTACATGTGTGATTCAGCCATTTTGCCCCCTTTCTTTACTCTCCGCACCCTCAAATCCTCCACGTACTGAGCAAAGGGAATATTTGTAATTAGCCCATCACAGGAAACCGACTTCTCATCACCGGTTCAAAGTACATAAATAAACTCATTTCTAAGAGATTAATATCAGGGTCTTACCTTTGCAGGTGAAGCATTTGATGTGAAAGTGTCTGGCCTGGACACGGAGCACTTCCCCTTTACACGGCTCCCCACATTTATGGCAGTGGATGACGGGCTTTTCGGAGGGGTGGTGGGGCTCCTGAGGGTGGGCCACTGTAAGGCAAACAAACACAAGGGATTTCAACCCAAACTAAAGGAATGTTTTCTCTGCTACATAACTCTGTGTTCTCGGACACCTTTCATCATGATACAAATGTATCTGGTCACATTTTAGTCTCATCTAAAAGGTCACTGCTGTTTTATTTAAGTATAGTCTTTTCCCAAACCAGTAGTTTAAGCCATTTACATCAACCACAACCCCTCTCCACTGAGGCTGCCACAGAAAGATGAGGAAAAACTCTCTCCACAGTTTCAGGGCCACAGAGTGTTTCAAAATGCCTACAATTTTCTTTCCAAGAACGTGAGTGTGCAAACCACTGGAGGAGCACACAAGGAAACAAGAACTGAGCTAATTTAATCCAAGAAAGAATCTCATCTAAACAAAAAGGAATAAAGGAAAGCAATGCCAAATCAAGTTCTGGAAAAGCTGATGAACTAGGCAGTCTGTATGAAATGACTATGCTAAATATAAAGCACAAACATCTCCTTTTTGCTACAGCAGATACAATACCTAACACAGGGAAAGCGCTCCTGAAGAGAAAAGAAGACAACATTATTTGTTTCTACTCCCATTAACTCTAGCAGAAATTCCTCTCTGCTTGCAAATTAGAGATCCTGTGAGTAGGCAGAAATTACCAAAATACCTGCAATGTAGTCAGAGAGACACAATTCCAGGTAGTGGCAATCAGCTCCCTGACTGCCAGTAGCAGAGCTTGGATGGGAACAGGAAAGGTTTGTGTATTTCACTGTTGTAATAAAAGTTTAATTGCTCCACATGTGGCTTCTGTAAAACATGTTTAACTTTATCTTCAGATGTGTCTTGTGGCAGCTTGGGGCCCCCAAGAGAAACGCATGGGTGTAAACCAGAGCAAGGTTTAATCTCAACTGTAGTGTTTGAAGTGGAAAGTGTTACCAGAATGTTCCCAAACAAACCTATGTTCCTTCAATTCTCCCTCCCACATCCCATTCTAGCAGCAGAAAGTTTTCCTCCTTCTAATATTGTTCTCAAACTAGTGGTGCTCATCAGAACATTTTAGAGAAAACAACTCTCTACCCACGCCTCTGTCTTTTACCATTCCTGTCCTACTTTTTCTGGCCTGCAAAGGACTGAATGCTGATACAGCTACATCACTCTCACTGGGAAACATCTTCATCATTTTATCTTGGAGTTTTCTGGATCTTGTCCTTTCCTGATCAATTCCTGACATTGCCCCTGCCAGGACTATGCTGTTTTTCAGGTTGTTGCTTATGCAGCAATATAATAAATACCTTGTTCATACTTACTGCACCAGATTCCTCCCCTTTTTCAATGAATCTCTAGGAATTTCTCACCCCTAATATATTGTATATTAGAGTCCTTCTATATTACTCCCCTTTATAAATGCCTTAGTGAAGAAATCCTGATATCATTCTGTATTATATAAATACAAGATTAATAATAAAAAGCCTTATATGTGATAAGGGGAGTAACAGCATCAAGCATAAAGAATAACAAATATTCTAAGTAATTTCTGTTGTAAGTCCAGCCAAACATGGCAGCTGTTATTTTGTTCTTCCCACCACCACCCACACCTCCTGCCCCAAACTTCAAAGAAAATGGCTGAATTCTTCTACTCAAGCTCGAAGCTTTTAATACCTCCTCCTCTGGTAGCCTCATTTCAACTATTTCCTTTGAGCAGTTATTCAGCCCATCCTGGTGAACAGAAGCAGCTGGTAATGCCAACCAGTATTTCAATTAGCAGCTCCAATGAACGAAGAGCCCAGTGAAAGCCTTACCTTGAGTGAACCTCATCGAATAGTCTGCAATGCAATACTATTTCTGGAGTGGAAGTTATTCTTCTTCCAAACAAGACTATTAACTGGTAACCAAGGAAACCCATAGTTTATGCAGTGAGAAAAAGAGAGGGAAGGAGACAAGGAGAGAAGAAAGGAAGGGAGGAAGGGAGGGAAACAAGCCCTAGCAAATTAAATTATTATGAGGAAAATTCCCTCTCAAAACCAGACAGCCTGAGATAGGTCTGATGCCAGCTGAAGAAAAATTAACAGAATGGACTTTTAAAGTTGCTCACAAGAGGAACTGGATCAAGAGTTTGGGAAAATGCTGCCTGGGATTTACACCTATAATGTGAAATCTGCACCAACAACATTCTGCTCTCTTGGACTCGCAGGTGTAAGGCACCCTAAACATTCTGAATACCACGGTCCAGAACTTCTGCTATTGAACTGAAACACAAGCCTTTGCTCTTTACAATAGAGTAAATAAATGTAAATAACACTGGTCCAGTGATGCAGCTTCTTTCCAGTTCTGCCTTCAAAGCCATTTAAATGAATACTGTTAGTTTCTATTTCCAGGCTAATCTCTTAAGTGAAGCTAATTATGGTGCTTGTCTTACTGGCCTCAATTTGGCATTGTAGGTCAAAACTGAGTAATTGACTTTTGCCTTCCTGTAAGGAATTGCTTGTAAGCCTTTTCCTTTGGATATATACAATACACACAAGGGTTTTCAGTGATAGAGGTGACCTTTTATAATTACCAATGAGGACAGAAGAGGGAATTGATAAAAAAAGAAAGTTAAATACCTTTACAAACAGCTTACTGAAATGTTTCGGACTGAAGTCCAGCCAGCTTACTGAACATGTCAATTGTGAACTGCTTGGGGTCTGAAAAGGTGAGCCAGGAGCTGGGTTTATCTCCTCACAGGGATTTCACATCTTGAGAGAATAAATATTTCAGGCTCTGTCTGCACCAACCCTCCCAACGGCAACTAAAAGCTGGAGGATATGTTCTCAGGCATCACGCACTAGCAGCAATGATGCAATAAGGCAACTCTAGATCATGTCTAAGACAATAGCAGACTCCAGACAGTATAATTAGCAATAGGACATTAATTTAAGACCTGGATAACCCAGAGTCCAACCCCTGCTCTGCAGCAGGTATCTGGACTCTTTGGATGACATCCCCTAACTCTAAGGGACAAAAGTCAGACAGTTAAATTCAGCCTGGGATCTACCAGCTTAAAATGAGGTTATCTGAATGTAACAGCGCTGTTAACCTCACCCCACTGTGAGAGTAAATACTGTGACAAGTTTCCTGGGTGCTGGGATGGAAAGAGTCACATAGGCACCTAAGACATTACATCAGACAGTGGCCACATATGGTCACATCCATCACATTTCTGGAAGCAGCATGCCTTGGAAAGTGAGTGGACAAACACTAACCTAAAGAGCTGTGTTGCCTTTAATGAAGTTTCAAATCCACACATATCAACACTATGACTTCCTTCCAAACTAAGAGAGATTAAAAGAACAGAAGTTAACAACTTTCTGAGGGAGAGATGCTACCAGAGCAACAGGTATTTGCTTCAGTACTGGGGGTCATGACTGCCTTCATATCACAAAGTGCACACTCCCAGCACAGGTGTGTAACACAAACACAAGTCAGGTGTCTGCCAGTTGCAGTAAACCAGTTTGAGCCAATACTTGTCCACATGCAAATCATGTCAGACACCAGTTTAGCCCAACCAGTAAAGCAAGGTGCACGGACACTTTTATGCAAGACTAAACACGGCACACCTACCGGCCTTGCTCACATCAGCAAGGTGCAAACACCTACAAACACAATGGATTTAGTTCCAAACAAATGTCATTCTATCACAAGTACCTGGGCTATGAACTGAACTGATTTGTTAAACTGGCTCTAGTTAAACAGTGTAGACTTTTTTTATGAATGAGCAAAATCTCAGATCAGAGATATACAAAGAGGAACATTTCAAGACACAATAGGTTGACTTCCACTCCTCCTTTAAGACCAGCTTAACTGAATAAATAATGAATAATTAATGCTTTCTTGAACTCATTTATGTTTCCAATAAGACAAATCAATGTCCCATTAAATTTCCAATTTACCCAGAGTAACACGTACATTGACTGGGACAACTGGGAAGTCTAGATGACATAATTTAATTCAGGAAGAAATAAAAAGAATAGAAAACAATCAATAGCACTTTTATCTGTGAGGAAAACAGTCTTTGTCACTGGAGTATTGCTTTGTGCTAACATCACTCTGCAGAAAATCACCATGATTTCTGTCATTCCTTATGTTCCCTTGTGAATCATGCAATGTTGATTTCATTACATTTTGCAACTGCACTATATTGATGTAAATTCAAAGCCACTCTAACAGCTTGAGAGTACTTGTTACTGCGTTTTATCTAAACATCTCAAAATAATCCCAGATCTGCAAAGAAACAATTAAAAAGAAAAGGAGGTAAAAAAGATCATTAACAATCCAATGTTTGTATGAGAAACTGAAGGCATTTTCTGAGGAAAATGAAAGACTTAATTTGCTGTGCAAAGTTTGAAACTGTCCTACTGGGGTGTTGTATGTACAGCAGATCACTGTACAAGGGTTTAAGAGCAATTATATGTTTTGTTGCATCAGCCAGAAAAAGCACCTCAGTTTTCTTTCCAAACCTTTTTGGAATGGGAATTACAGCAACTACCTGAAGAGTAACAGCTGTTGAATAAAGAAAACAATGAAAATAAATACTGCAGCCTTCTTTATTAATGATTCTCTCCCTGAACACAGAACTGTTGGAAATCAAAGATTAAGCTAAGTGACTCTTAGCTGCAGATTACTGCTGGCAAAACTCCATGTATCTGCTGCAAGCCAGAAAGTGCCTTGGCTTTTTAATGGAAGTCACGAAGAAGCTCCTGGGAAACACCTTGCTATGCATACACTGCAAGGCAGAGGTCACAGCTAAATATGCTGGGTTCAGCTCTGCTCTAGACTGCAGTAAAAACCTCTTTCCTCTAAATTCAAAGAGAAGGATATGGGCTACTGCTCTTTTAAAAGTGAATTTTTGTCATTTTTCCATTTTCATGGATACCTTCACGAATAAACTTGAAGCTATGCTCAGTCAACTCTAACAATGCTGTAGAAAGTGTAACTTCAAACTTATTGCTAGGACATGAAATTTCTATGATTCTAGTTCCACCACCTCTGGACTCTTGCACAGCACTGAGAACATGCTGTACCCATTGCAGCATGGGCAAGGGGACTCCCAAAATTTCACAGCCAGGTCCTTTGTGTCTTAAGAATGGCCTACCACAGAAAGCATGATCTGAAATGCTAACTTGCAACTGGCTGCAGTGTTTTCTGGTTAGAGACAGAACTATTAAGAGGGAAAAATAAAGCACAGAGGTAATGGTGTGAAACTACTGTAAGATTTTTCTAGTCTGTTTAAAATTTCCTTCCTCCTTTCTGCTTTCAGGAATGAAAGTAAGATGACTATGTTAGATATTGCCAAGGCAGCCAATGCAACCAAATCTTCTTACAGACAACTCTCTCTCTCTGTAATAGCTCATATGGCTTTGGAGGCTATAAATCCTTAAATTAATTTTACAGGATTTGCAGTTCCAAACTTGAAAAATAAAAACTCCCTCCATCTCTGACGCTGCCCAGTGGCTGCGTTGTTACTCCAGCTGGGCAGCAGCCTGCCTGGGACAGGATAGAGGAAAGCTGGTGGGCACTGTGCACAGGACACCAAGCTGTGAAAGAAATCTGTGCTGGGATGAAAGATGCTAGAGAGATGTCAGAGGATCAAGTTCAAGAACCAAATCTGCCTTATCACTTCTTCTCTATGCTCTGTTGTAAAGAGAGGAGAAGTAATTTTCTCCCATCCTTTGTGTTTCTCACAAAGGTGACAATCTGTAATCTCTGGTTTGTAAAGCCTGTCTGTCAATGGCCTGCACAGTCTCCAAGGAATTCCTGTTTTGTAAAAGCCCAGCACAGTGGAGGCTCGAGGAGTGACTCAAATACCTATTTAAAAGAAGGGGTGAGAAATGCAGTGTCATTTTGCTTATCTGCAGACTCAGCTCTTGAATCTCAAATCTATAAGAATCCTATCAGCTAAGGTGACCAAGTAGGGGCTCAGACTGAAATCAAACCTCCCAGCTGCCAGGGACTGATAAAGATGTTACTGCAGTCATCAGCCACAGGTATCAGACAGGGATCTTCAGGAATTCCAGGAAATCCTGGAAGGAGGCACTCCCATGAAGAGATACTTTAGTATTATCTTTTTTTTTTTAGTGAGCTGCTTGCCTACACATGTATGAAAAAGCCTAAGGGAAAATCCTAGGCTGTAGCTTGCTCGTGCTACTGCCATTCAAATCAGATCTGAAGAATCATTATAAAGCTCTCTCTTCCTGTAAATTTATCTGTATTACTCCTACAGTGTGCCAATTTGTTTTAAAAGTATTTTTGCTGTCTATAGATACCCAGAGTAGCTATTTTTAAAACAAGGCAGGGAAAAAAAAATCTTAAACTTGGTAGGTTTTTTCCATAATTTTAAAATGTTTTCTCATATTTCCCATAAAAGTGTTGCCCTTTTCCCCTCGCAATTGGTCTGCTGCTGAAAGCAGCAGATGCAAACAGGACTGCAGCAGGAATGGGAACATGGCAGGGCAGCATCTCTCTGCACCACCAAAGTTATGCCCTCCTCACGGTGGTGCCTGGCACTGACATCCACGTGAGGGCACACCAGCTGATCAGTGCATTCCAGACACTCTCCCCCATTTTACCTCATCCTCCTGGCTTTTGGGGTGTGGGTGGGATGAAAGTTAGAGTTTAGCAAGTAGGGCAGTGCAGGAGAGAACGCTGGATGATGAGGGAAAGTCATGGAAAGATGGACAGCATAGCCCACATCTGCTCCAGTTTAGATCCAGAAGGAATTGCTACTAGTCCCCAATCCTCTGTCCCTGGTCTTACTCTCTATTTTTTAAGAAAGAGAAGACTTAAGAAAAACTGCTACTTCTCTTATGTGTCCTATTCAATCATCCTCATAAGACAGGCTTGTCAGCCTCAGTTCTTCAGCTAGAATAAACAAAGTACACCAGAGCTATCTATCCTCAAAACAGCATCCCATGGACAGATGTGGGGCTGACTACAAGGAATGAACAGGCTGGTATGAATTCTCCCCACCCCATCCTCCACATCTCCTGGCAGGTTCTGCAGCAACTAAAAGATTTTCACAAAATGCTAAACAGAAGACATGGCACATGCCCAACCTAGAAATGGGGTGCATTGCTACCTTAAGAATGGATTTTTTTATGAGCAAAAATAACCTATAAAACCCTAACAAGTTTAACTAGATAAATTAGGATGATAGGTTAGGGTAGTTCATAAGAAAAACTTTTGAGAAAATATTGTCAGTAAAGATATCAAACTTACTTTGCATGAAAATAGGATGTAAAGGTTTCAATACCAGAAACCAAATTTTTAAAATAAAAGATGAAGCATTTATAGCTTTTGAGTATGAAAACAAGTATTTAAATATTTTCCTATTTTTAGGTACACATAACACATGCATAAGGCTAATGCAGCTAACAGAATGAAATGTAAAAGTTAGAGACACAAGTGCCAGGAAATAACCCAAAATATTAACAACTGTAATTTGAAAACCATGTGAGATGGCTCTTACGTTATTTACAAACAAATATAAAAATCTTTGTGCTACACACATACAAATGTGTTAAAAACAATGAGCTTTAAAGTACAGCAGGAAAAAAGAATCCCATTTGTTTCAGTTTCTGAACACAAGTGCAGATATGCTCATTTTCTCTGTTATGTTTCCTGCTGTTTCCTATCCTCCTCCCATCCCTCTTCTGCTACCTAGAGCTTTGATACCACAATTAATTCCCCACAGAACAGCCTACAAGATCAGGCCCCAAGGCCTGATTTATGCATATGGATGGTTCAGCATTAACTGAAATATATAACACCAGCACCTGATCGATCCTATCTGAAAAGATCACCTACAACATACAGAAAAATAAAGAAAATACCTGTGGTGGTTCTGCAACTAAAATAAATGTGTCTGATGGATCCAGTCTGCCATGCTTTTGATGGTTGTGTTTATTTAAGGGTTATAACCTCATCTGGACACACTGGGGATTTCACCACAGATTCTGATGGTCTATACAGTTAGTGCATAATTTTCCCAGTTTCTCAGTGGCAAAGCATAAACCTTCCTACCTGACCCAGGAACCCTGGGATATTCTACTCGTGCTTCAAACCCACCAGGTGCATCTTCTCAGTCTGTCATGTAGAAACACACCTTATTGCTAACTACAATTATTGATGCTGTTCTCAATAGAAAAGCATCAGAGCCTTTATAGGAGTATTTGTCATTCTCTAGAATAGCAACAGCCAGCAAATGAAACAGCAACTTCTGCCATGTCTGTCCACATGTGTTTGCCTTTGGTCACTTGGCAGATGAACAAAAGCACATTCTAGAGCATCATCTATACTGCAAGACCAAAATGATTAGGCAAAATGATTCCATTTATATTTGTTACATGACATATCTTACATGATAATTACTGTTTATAATCCTTTCAATGAACAGCTTGTTAACTGAGCGTTATCACGAGTTGTTTTAAGCTCAAATAGGAAAAGCAATAGGGAGTTTTAAAACTATTTTCAGTAATGAAAAGGCACTAATCTTGCAATGAAGTATGCAGCAAACTAAAACATGCTGATGTTCAAACAAATGTTGACTAAGCCAAGCCAGTCTTTGAATCAAACCCTCCATTCCCACATTACTCAACATGATTGTTAACAGATGGATTACTGATTAGTGGTTAGCAAAGGGAAGAAGCATGAAGTGAATTTAGTCTGCCATATTTCTACATCAATGCAGAGTAATTTTTCACAAGACAGATCATGATACAAATTGGGTGATACAAAGATAGTGAACCCAGACTCTCTTATCTGATCTTCCAAAAATGCCCTATTGGATCTTCATCACATCCACAGGTTCTCTACACTTAGTTGCACTACCAGCTTACTGAGGGCCAGTATTTCAAGACAGTCAATTCACCCTTCAAAACTCCCTACTGGGGGGCTGGAGGATCATTCGAAGCATGTGTTTCTCACACCTAACTCCTGCAAGTCTGCAACATGTAGCAACTGTATATCAGCCTTGGAAGTGGCAAAAGAATTTTGAGTTTTGCCTTCAACACACCCACCATAGACAAGAAAATCAGTCACTATTGCAAAAGAGTGTTTTGGTTGGGTTTTTTTTCTAACATAGGACAGGGGTAATTAGAAATTCAAGAGGTCCTCAGAGTACTCTGAGCAACCATCTCATACACATCACTTGATGTCCCCATCAAAACCTTACTGACAACAACAAATAACCAGAAGTGTCAAATCATTCACTGCAAATCCTCAAGGATCCTCAAGGCCTCATGAAAGCAAGTTGTTGAGCTTAGCAGAAAAAACAATTCCTTTTCCCGAACAGCATGGAAATTCTGGGTTACTGATGAGTGGTGGTTGCCCATAATAGCACTCAAATGTCAAACAGGTCCCTCAGGTACCCAAACAGCAACACATGGGGATCCCAGTCTGCAGAAACAAACTCCTTAGAGTTCCCCTGGGCTTCCTTTTTTGAAGCTGCAGGAGTACTCCATACAGTAAAATGAATTAAATTCCCTTTTACCTCAATTTTTATATTGAGGTAAATTAGTTATGGATTGCTAATTTTAGAAACTGATTCTCCCACTGTTTACCCTGACAGTATCTGAGGAGGAACACTGACCTACTTAAGTCAGTGGTCTCCCTGGTACTTTCAAAACAGAATCTGTATCAAAATCTCCCCTCCCTGAACACCATGAATCTCACAATGGGTTTTGTAGAAGACTCGAGACCCATCCTCAACTAACTCTTCTAAAGGAGGGAAGCTCTGTGCCCCACACTTAGAAACTCTCCTTCAGCCAAGGATCTTGTAAATGCCCATCATTCAGTATGTCCCTCACTTCTGGTACTTCTAAGGGCTGAGCTAAACAGCCTCAAACTAAAACTAGACAGCCACACTCATGAGCAACATAACTCACAGAACCTCAGGACAAGAGGACGTGGTCTTAAGCACTTCAGCTGCTGGATAGCAAGCAGACACTCTCAGATCTATGAAATCCTGTTTTGAGGTGCCTTTAGAGAAAAGAAAATACATATGCAACTGCTTATTTAAACAAACAAGTAATTTATTGGCTCTTGTTTGGTCCAACAGTAATAAAAAATAACCCTCACTAGTTTGGAAGGCTGCATTTATATTTAGATCACTTATTTAATTTGATATAATTCTAATCCTGCTTCTGAACCAGATCCTGAACTAAACCAAGTTCCATGTAACTTATACTAACATCTGTGATACTGAAGTGGTGCTAACAGCAGTGGGAATTAGGGAGCCACCCTCCCCACTAACACTGTTTATAGAACCTTGCCCATTAATCTCTTGTACGGCATAAAAGCAACATTTCACTTCTGAATAGCTGGCATTCCTTGATTTGACCCTGATTTTAGCACTTGCTCCTCACTTTGCAGCTTTGAGGGGATTCCTCAGCTTTCCTGGTTGCGTTTTCCTGTCTATATGGAATATAAGAAAAGGTAATACACATGATTGATCTACACAAGGCTTCTATCATTTCTGGGTTTATAGCATTTTAAGATAAGCCCATAAAAAATCCAGAAGTATTTATCCCATTGTTGTCTCTTAAGAACAATGCAGCTAACACACAACACAAAATGACCACCAATAATACAAAGCATGATTTTGCTTCAAGAATATCACAAAGGCTCAAAAAATGGAGTCCAACTTTGTGAAAACACTGAAACACTTACTTAGCTTTAAATCCCAGTGATTCAATTAGACTCAACAAGATATCCTGCTGAATAGAACAGGCTTAAGACAATGCCTAAGTGTCCTCCTCAGCCGGATCCCCAGTGAGCCTGCAAACTATCCAGGCTGAACGAAGGCAAGGATTAATCATCCTTTCGGGGATACTGATTGTCCTCTAGGTGGAAAATCAACTTTGTTATAAATAATCCTTTTTAAATTAGTTATGGATTGCCCCTAGAAACAAAAAATTAAAAATTCTGTTCTCTGGCTTCTCCCACCCAAAGGGCACAGCACATTTTGATTAGTGGAACTTGGTCTTTTCCCCTGGCATGCATTAACTTTTCCAGAAAAAGAATTGACTCTCCTACAGTGGCAGGCCAAATTATCATCCTAACCTGCAAGTTCTTTCCTACCAAGATTCCTACCTCCTCTCTTGAAAAATATTTCTTTGCCCTAGCTTAATGCATTTGAAACAATTTTACTGCCAAGACCCTATCTTTAAAAGTGTTGCCTTTAGAATTCTCATCCAGGGAAAGCAACCATATAATTTCCAGTCTAATCAGTGGTATTCACCATAACCAGCAGGCCTTCAGTAGTGAGGATGCTGCAGTGGTGACTTGTGTAGGAGGTGGCCAAGGATGGCGTTGTGCTGGTCCCAGTTGGTCCAACCAGCTCAGCAATTGGCAAAATCGACCCACTGCACATCAAAACACACCCAGTGGAGCTCACAGCACCTCTGCAAAAGCCTGTACATGCCAATGGGGGGTAAACATGGAAAGCACAAACAGAAGGAGATGCAAGAGAGATATCAGAGCACTAGGGATGCTGGAAAACAGAGGGGTGTGTGTGTATATATATGTATGTAAGCCTGAATATAAGGAAGAACTTTACTGTTCAGGTGAATGTGCACTAGCACAGATTGCCTGGAGAGGTTGTGGAATCTCCCTTGCTGGAGATATTCAAGAACTGTCTGGACACAATCCTGTGCCAGGTGCTCTGGGGTAACCCTGCTGGGGCAGGAAGGTTGGACCAGATGACCCACGGTGTTCCCTTCCAACCTTACCTATTCTGTGAGACACAGGAGACAACACCAGGGCAGAGAAGACATCGAAACACAAGTATGAGAGAAACAAAAATGATGCCAGGGTAGGAGGGTCAGCAGGGAAGGAGAAATTCTGAAGCAAACTATTTGCCCCAAGCATGGAGGGAGAAGAGGCTCAGGAGGAGGTAGGACTCAAAGGACTGAGGCCAGCAGAGGAACTCCTGGGGAAATAACTGAGTAAGGAAAAAAGGAGCAACAAAATGAAAGGAGCAACAATGCACTGATACCAGTCTCCTGCACCACTCTTGTCTCCCCAAAGGTACTGAGTATAACGTGTGATGGGGACTGGACTGGAGACCAGCAAGGGGAAGGAGAAGTGTCCAGAGAGAAGCTGAGGTGTGATTCTCTGAGCATGTGTTTGCTTGCTTTTATCTTCAAAACCAGGATCAGTAGCTAGAACTTAAATAATTTTGGAAAAATGCAATTGATTGAATCTCCCCTACTGAAAACTGGCTTTTTTGGCTCACAGCACTCACTGTTTCAGATGGAGGAGCAGCTTAAGTGCCTTTACTGCTACCTGAACCCATGAACCTTGTGGTCTTAAATTTAATGACTAAAACCACTAAGCCCTCCCCTCCAGTGAGGTCAACAGCAAAAGTTCTCCCATTTCTCAACATAAAATAGCTGCCAGAGAGCTGGCTCCCACACACAGCTAGGATGCAAGGAATGTATGGAATTCCACTACTGGGAAGCTCGGGAAGCAATCAGGCATGGCAGGACTGCACACTGTGCTTGCCCAGCTCTTAGAATATGAATATTTGTACCCTCATGAACTAAGTGCTATTTAAAAAAAAAAAAAAAGAAGGTAAAATGTCCAGTAAACATGCACTGCCTGAGCTGGCATCTCCTTGGTTGTTTTTGTTTCTCTCAGTATCAATGCTGCACACCAGAACTGCAATTTGAAACCTAATATTAAAAATAAATTTAGAAAGAGAAAGTACAGAACAAGCAATGCCATCATTTTGCCAATAGAAACACAATTCTCTTAAGGGTTGCTTTGTCTTTAAAAAGGAATAAGACGTTTGTAAGATACTCACATAGCACTGGATTTTTTTTTGTGCAAGTAGAAGTAGTTAAATCCCAAGACTAAGATTTCCTTGTTGCAGCTGAGAAACAAAGTAAAAGAAACTCTCTGCTCCAAAGACCTCTAATTCAAATAATCAAGGCAGACAAGAGGAATGTTCTTATCCTCATTTTACAGATTAACACAAGGAGAGATCAAATTACCTCCCCAAGGTCACCTTGAGAGCCTCTAAAGCAGAACTGTTCTATAGTTCAGTACTTTAACTACAAGAGAATTTAACATCTACTACTTATGCATATTTATAGAATGCCCTGTGGCTTGTACAAGGTAGCACATTGACTCAATCAAAACAAAACCCCAAATGCTCAGCCCCAAAAGCAAACTGTCAAGCAGCACTAAATTTGAAAGCAAACTGAAGCAAAAACAAAATAAAACTCCCTTGCTAAAGTGCAATTGCATAATTTTGTCATGTGCTCCAAAAGCAACAAACCTGGAGACTTTCTCGGGTCACCTGGGGTTAAAAGTTCCAAAGTCATGAGTTCAGATCAAAACTACGTTTCATTAACAATCATGACACTGAGACAGTGTTAGGACGCAAATCCCATTATTCAACATTCTCTTGATTAACACAGGGGATAAATGTTAAGACTGCAAATACACAGAGCACTAGAGAGACAATTTTCCTGACAGAGAACACCTTTAAATTAGCAGACAAGGTAATATTTTGCATGCTCTTCAAGGCAAATCCCACCTAAAGCAATTCAATTTACAACAAAAGTAAAAGATTAAAAGCTCCTTTGGAGACTCACAGCTGGGATGGGTGAATGGAAGACAAGAAGGCTGAAGCTACTGCAAGCATAAAAACAGTCCCCTTGGTCCTAACCAGAGGGGGTATCAATATCATGCTTTATCAAAAGTATGAAATAAAAACAACAGAGAATTAAATCACTCTGCAAGACCAAACAAGACCATGGGCCAAATGGTTAACATTTTGGTGAACTGCATCTTCTGCATTGCTTCCTGGGAAAGCCAGAACCAACTGAATACCCACAGAGACAGTTGTAAGAACATGGAAACATGATCTAGCTCACTGCAGCGTGGTACCCGGTAGGTGCCAGCACCTTCCCTTCCACAGAATGAGTACATGAAGAACAGAAATCATAAAGCCCCTGTATCTGCTTCTTTAATCCAAAAAATCTTCCACCCTTCCTCTTTTCTCCTTTTATCCTTCCAAGCATGGAGGCGTCTGGCATGAACAGCTACTAATCCACTTTCATAGGTTTGCCCATGGATGATCCAGCCCAAAATCTCATCAGGTACAAAGCTGATTACCAATATGCTTTCACAGACTAGCACTTGAATGCTTGGACAGTCTTCCTGTCAACTGGTCAAGAAATCAAGAATCAGGGCTAAATCCTCAGCTTATGTCAACTAATGGGGGTAAAAATGAAGCTGCAGCACTTGCACCACTCAGAAACCTGGCTAGCAGGCTCACAACTCACACAGTCCTCAATACAGAAGCCCCAAGAATGTAGATTATTTAAATTGCAGAAGAGAATTAATAACAAGATACACATATGCATATGTAGACATTCTGTTAAAGGATACAAAGACAGAAAGTCACCCTTGGATGCAACGCAGTGATAATAATTTAGCTCAGTAACTGGATAATAAGAGCTCATAATTGGAAATAGATAAGTACACAGTCAGAGACATGAAAATGTGGTATCAGTCAGACATAATTTAGGAAGCACCATTTGGTGTCAGCAGAAAACACCCTGGCCTCAGGATTTTTTTTGTGTATGAACTAACCAGGCAGACAGTGAAATCATTCTACAGTATGAGCATAATGAAGCATGCTAATTTGCTAAAAACTGTTACTAACCACTTTGCAATTCAGTGAGTTGGAGTTGCATTCTTCTGGTTGGAACCAGCCCCTCCAGTGCCCAGTTAACATGTCCATGAAATGACACGGGACTGAATGCATTTTCAGCCTGTTCAAACAGCAGTTTGAGCAGTGGCTGGAAGGGAAGGCACCAGCTGTACTGTACTCACTGCATTTTGCAAGAGTATCACTGCAGACAGTGACATTTGTAGCAGTAACTCCTGACCTTCTGGCTAAAGCAGAGGGGAAAAAAAAAGGAAAGAACAAACAAACAAACAAAAAAAGAAAAAAAAAGGAACAAATAAAAGAATTTAAAAAAAATGGTTGGGAAAATTCTCTGAAAAGTAGTAAATATAAAATCAAAATACTTAACAGATACTATCCTTTCTCACTCTGCAGCCATGAGTATGAAATATAAGTAATTGTACACCAAAATTAAAGAGGGCATTTAGTTATTTTAGTCCATCATCTGTGTGAACAGGAAAAAAATATTTATATCCAACATCAATATTAATAGCCATTGTAAATAATGCATTAAACGTGGTGGGGAGGGGCAAAGGAAGCAATTTAAACAGGAGTCTTTTGCAGATTTTCAACCACTTATTTCCCATTATTTTAGGAGGCTTTTTGCCTCACATTTTTTACAAAAATGACAAGCTTGTTTTAGTTTTGTTCCAGCTATATGATAGCTTTCCTGGTATAAGATGCTAATACTGTAGTTACAGAGTGTGCCCAAGTACAACCCCCTGTAACACAGGAAAACCACCCACCTGAGCATCATCAGCTGGGGAGGGGACAGAAACATATAAAAGGATCAAACCTGAATATTACATATATATTATGAACACCTCAAGAAAATCAGCAGCCCTACTTTCAAATGCATCTTAGAAAAGAGGCAACAGGGAAGATAAGCTGAATGACAATACACTTATTTTTCTGAAAAGATGACTGACATAGTTAATTTAAATGATGCTGAAACTTGCAGTTTCAAGGATTTGGGGTGAAACTGCTACTTAAGCCATCCCTGGTATGGCTTACTGATGTTGGTAGCAGCTCAACAGTCCATGACTGACATTATAAAAATGATCCTGTAAATCTGAAGTAATGGATCCCAAACCTATTAAGTAGCCAATAATATTTATACTGCTTTTCATCAACAAAAACTGTCAATAGACTGTATAATGGGTATGACATACCATGGCATGCTATTGAGGCATTTGTCTTGCTCTCCTCAATCTAAACATCTATGAATCCAATTTCACTCATTTTGTTTCACTTACAACATTTCAAAAAGTCTTAACGTGGGTGTTCAGAGTTGCAGAACTGCTCACTCTTACTCAGCATTACTACTTCTTATTTCTGTTTCCTCCCTAGTTTGAATTTAGCCCACAGTATTTTTTACAGAGTCCTCAAAAGTAAAGAACACAGACCCTCCTCTTCATAAAGCAGCAACTAAGTCTGAATCTATCTGTGATAACGTAATTCTCCAAAACCACATCCAATCCACTCCTCAAATGCAACTCAGAATGTATTTCACATCTTCATAATATGATAAACACCATTATTGCTGCAGGGAAAGGCACCACAACCATTTATAAATTCTTTAACTAGCAAATTCTTATGTAGGAGGCTTCAAATGTTGCTTATAGGTAACTAATACCTAACTTACTGCTGCAAAATTCAAACATTGTGCAAAATCTCATATAATCCATTTATTCATTAAAATTTAAAATATACCATCTCAAGCCCAGAATTGAATACATCAATATATATCTTTAAAATTTTAAACTAGGTGCTTTGTTGTGCAAAACTACTTGGACTGTAGCAAATACAGGTAAAACCCACTCAACAGCAAACTTGGTTAAATCCCATAAAACCCCAAAGAAACATGTACATACAGAAGGAACCCAGCTGCGCAGACATGTTCAGTGAGGTGTGTTTCAGATTCTACCCTTATTAAAGCAGGTACCACAACAATCAGTGCAATCCACTGCAGGGTTTGGCACAGCATTTTTACAGAAAGGAAAACAGCAACTGCCAATCACAGCACGCTCATTTTAAACAGGCAGGTTTAAATCTCAGGTGACTGTGGCTGGCATATCAGGTTATTTTGGCTCCAGTCTATCAATAAACATAATTACCTTTTTCTTTCACCATGGCAAACAATTTTTCTTCGTAGTGGAAGCAGCAAGAATTAGCTGAAGCAATTTAAACACAACAGCTTTTCCAGCAGTGTTTGGCTGAGGTGGATTTAAATTGGGAAAGAAAAAAAAAAGGCAGCTTATTCCAGATAATTATCTCCCTCGGTCAGATTTCCCACAAGGTCTGATCAAGTCCGATTGCTCATCACTTGTCTTTTTCCTTCTTGTGCCTCTTATCTTCTTCCACTGTGATCTCTTGCTATGGCTATTGGCAGCTCACCCCCTGCTCGTGGATCCTGCCCCTTGTGTTGGAAGAACCGGCTCCAGCTGCCGCTGTGCAACAAATGCTGAATTCCCCCGGCCCTAATTTCCAGCCACTGACA
This sequence comes from Campylorhamphus procurvoides, assembly GCA_013396655.1. Classification (NCBI taxonomy): domain Eukaryota; kingdom Metazoa; phylum Chordata; class Aves; order Passeriformes; family Dendrocolaptidae; genus Campylorhamphus; species Campylorhamphus procurvoides. The sequence continues at coordinate 1,381,770 of WBMV01004518.1, forward strand.
CCACCGTGCATTCCTCTGCCCTCGCACAACCGAGCTGGCAGCGCGATTTGCTCCCGAATGACTGGCAAAAGGCTGCAAGTGAGAGGATGTGAGAGAGAACAAGAGAGCTGTTCTAATGCACACAGCAAGCCTAAGTGGTATTTATAAGTTTCCTATGCTTTTATTTGCTCAAACTGAGCCAGGATCAAGAGGGGAAACACAAGATGAACACAGGCTAGTGCTGAGGCAGGCTGCAGCACAGGGGCTTTTCTATGGTGACCAGTTTATGCACTCCTGGATTTAGCTGTAAAGCAATTTCCAGACCACAAAACATGCTAATAAACACCCTCTCAGTGCCTTCTGACTATAGTACAGAAGAGAGTAACTTACAACCTGTGCAAGATGGGAAGCCTGACTCCATTCTCTACTTGAAAGAACAATAAAAACAATAAAAAAGAGAACTGTCACTGCTCAGTGGGTTCTGAAGCATAGCCAGGGAGCGCCACAGACAAATTTTCGCTGTGGCTCAAGGTAAGTGCTGTATTCTGAAATACCAAGTAATTGTAAACTCTAACACCTCAATTTATTCCTTTGGAGATGATAGCCACAGGTATTCATGGAACTGAGAAGAGAGGAGAGCATTGGAACAGCAGCACTGACAGGGGAATTTCACCCCCCCCAGCACATCCCCAACAAGACAAAGCACCGCTGTCGAATCTGGACATCAAACTGTCCTTCCAATTTATGGTTTTCCAGGCACTAAACTCCACCGAGAGAGTACTGGTCAGTATGCTGATGTTGAAAAACAAACAGACTAACCCTTTACAATATTGTCAATTCCATCATTGTATAGCAAGGGTCAGTTTTCTATGAAATGATGCAAGTCAGAGTCAGATGAGAAACAAAGCTTTTCCTTTAAAAGTGTATTTTTATTCACAGTTATGAAGAAAATATTGGAAATATGATTAATCAAAACCCTGAAAGCCCATTAAAAACCATTTGTATTTCTTTAATACACATATACTGTCAGCATCTAGATTTTGGGGAACCTGTATCACTGCTACTATATGCCACTTTTTCCTTAGTTAGACATTGCTTCATTCCTCATTTTAGCTAGCTACCATTGACTTCACCAATCCAACCTACACCATCACGCCTTTGCCTAGACAGTAAGCTTTAGTATCTCTGGTTTAAAGCGGACAAGGGGAAATGAACTGACTTCCCAAAATCAGAGATGTTACCTCAGTAGCAGAGAACTGGGTCAAATGTAAATATAATCTGGGCTGAATTGTGGACAGATTCATTGAGCGATACCTTCAACTTGACCACAAGTCAGGGCAAAATGTGCTTTAGAAGGCATGATGGAAGTGAAATTACATTCATACTGCACCCTACAATTATATTCTCACACCTCCACAAGGGAATTCCTTCTCAATCCTACTGTATGTAGGGAGAGAGAAATTAATGTAAAGAAATAAGCTGTAGGCATCAGCCAGACAGAGCAGCAGATGGCTGATACCTGCTGGAAAAAAATCAGACCACGCACACAGCGTTAAAAATATTTGCAGTAAATAAATTCTAAATGTTTTGTAAAAATGCCACCCAGAACAACAGAAATAAATTAAACAAGCCAGTCTGCCTCACCCAGAAGATCTCTTTTATTCAGTGACATTCTTTAATAAATAAATCACTAAGAGAGAGAGAATGAGAGCCAGAGATACAGGCACATGCATGGAAAAAAATAGTTATTCTATTCTAACAAATCTAGGCTGGCTTTCTATTGTTAGCAGCCTAACGTGTAAGAGCAGCACAGCCCAGGCAGTCTGACATTCTTGCTTCTATGACTCAGTGTGTTACTATTATTAGCTTTGAGGCTCAAGTGGGGAGCTGGGCTGAACCCCACCAACGCTGAGGCACAATCCATTATGTCACATTTCTGACACATCAGAGATATCAGGTTGTAACTCAACCTGGCCGTGTTCTTTTTCAAGCAGTATTTTGTAAACAGTTAGGGGACAGCCCCCTGAAAGGGGCACATCTGACCTCCATTCATAAATATTTGATTTGATGTGCAGAGCACAGCCTGTGGACACACACCCGTGGATACTGTTAACCCCTTCCTGTGGTCCTCAGACACCCTCAAAAGGCTTGCAATGGTTATCATTCATTTTTTATTCCAGCAGCTGCTGACACAGAAGCTGCCTGTTGGTATCCGGACTTTGTGTTCTCTGAGTCCATTCCTCCATTTTTCACATGTGCTAGAGATTAGCACTGCTGTATCTCATCTCACCCACAGCCTTTCCTCACATGGGTCAGCCAGGAAAGCTGCACTGTTAGACTACAGCGGCATGCATGTAAACATAAATTTAAAAATACAGACTGCAGAAAATTATGCTGCAGATTTAGGAGTCAAATGTAATCTGCTCCTGAGTAAAGAGAGGCAAAGAGCAAACGTTAGTATTGTAAATAAAATCTCTTTACACCAGGATGGTTTTTGGGTTTAATCTCATTGTTTTAAGCCTGAAGGCTGAAATTTACCCTGCTGTACAACTCACAATCTACTCAGATATCCTAAACTAGAGGTGAAAGAGGAATAGACAGCAATTCTAGAAAAAATCCCCTGCTACTTATTGTTATTTACAAGTGTACATATTAAAGGAAACCAAAATAAACCTTTTTCTTTAAATACCTTTTGCATTGTACAAACTAAATAGTCTCCCTTGAACACAGTGTGGGTGGAAGTGTCACAGAGTACACTATAGTTAAACACCATGCTTATGTTGCTGTTATTTTCTGGTGAAAAATATCCTATGCATTCAGCAAGAGACAGGAGAGCTGAGATCACTCCACAAGGGGAAAGAGTTAAACCACTTTGTTTTGCTTTTTCTTGTACCTTGATAATGTTGCAAAAGTATGTGTAAGATACCAAGCAGTTTAGCTATGATTTAAGGTTTGTTATTCTCATTTTAAAAGCTGGCTTTCATATTTTTATCTTGCACTCATTCCTCACAGATGAGATCATGGCTCAGAAGTATCAGCACACAGCTTTTATTAATTTCTTTAAAATTGACTGATACCTCCTTTTCATCAACCAATGAAGGGAAAAGTTAGGTAGAGAACAGAAAGGGAAAGGGGAGAAGTTCTGTTAAATAATATCCAGGAAAATACCCTCTGTTTAATGTCCTTGCTTCCAGCAAAAAGCCTGGAACAAACAGTTTTGACAAGAAAGGCTACCCCAGGCTTCCACAGATTAACCAGCGTACAAGCCAGGTCAACTGAGAGCCATTTCTAATTGTTATCCTTTATTGTGCCTGCTTAGATAAAAACCAATGATGCCAACATGGGATTTCTTGCAAAAGCCCTGTGACCCAGCAGTGGTTCCAGCTCTCAAAAGCTATATATATGGTTAAGTATTTCCTGGCTTCTGTTTCTCCTGAACATACCCTACCCCAGCAATCCTGTGGTGTCTTTCCCTCAACCACTGGGACATCTGGCACGTTTGCCATCGCTTGGAAGCAGCAGGAGCAGCAATGCTCTTTAAGGACTGCACCAAATAAGAAGGCAGACAACTGACTTGGGAAAGCCAGTGGGGAGTTTTTTAGATTCACCAGAGCTCAGTGAGCAGAGCGTGTACCTGACAAAACTGTTCCCCACACTAGGTGTGAACAGCTGTGAAGAAAGACATAAGGTGTTTAGTAAGGCTGCTCTTTCATACCACAAGTCTTTCCAAGCCTGCAGGCGAAGTTCTTCTGTGACAGTCATCCTACAGCCTTTCCACACAGTTTTTGCTCTGTAACAACTTCATCCTGCAGCTTGTGCAACAGTCTGAGGCTGCCAAGCCCTGCTCAATCCCCCCTCCTCACTACGCTGCCCTGTGTGGAACCAGCAGCGTGTTAAGGAGCCCACAGACCGACCTCCCCACCACACACCCTCTATGTTGCCTTATCACAAGTTCTGAACAGTCTAGAGGAGCATACACAGACCCACCAGAGAGAAATATGGTACTTTCTCAGGACACACTATGGTCCTGCAATCCTACATCTTGGAATGATCATGTTATCCTTACTGATCAGACTGATCTTTAAGCAAATAATGCCTGATGGCCTGGGTCCTACACACATCCTTTCTGCTATGCTGGGCTGTTCTCTGTAGCCTGTGTCATGCCATTTGGAATACAATCAGTCTGTAAAATTTACAATCGTGTCATCATTCTTTAAAAAAATTAAAATTCAGCAAATTCACTTGATTCAGCAAAATATATAGTGTATTCACTCTGATCTCTCAGGATTTGGGGGTTTAATGCTTTTTTAATAGGACCATTTCATATTCTTTCAAATCAAACTCCTTAGGAATAAAACATTTGTGAGGTTTGGATCTACTAAGAGGTCTGGATCTCTTAAAGCAAAATCTGATATTCTGAGATTCTTTAAAGCAGGATTTTCTTAGTAGGCTGCTATTCTGTGTAACAGTAACTATGTGCAAAATACAGATAAAACAGTAAGAATAATGTCTAATTGGTTGCAAAACAAAAGAAGGAAACAAATACACTTGGCTTTGCTCTAAATATTAAGAAGTCTATTACACACATGCTTATGTAAAAAAAACACCTGAAACCATCAGATTACCTTTAGAAACAGATGAGAAAAGATGGTTACATTATACTGCTTTGCAGTGGCCCCAAACATACATAAAGTTCACTCATGGGTAATCTTCTGACTGCAGGTGTGTGCAAAAATTTACCTCCAAACATACACTTATATTATTGATACAGCAACTGCCTTCCAAATGGCTTATGTTATTGCTAATTCTTAGAAAGGAGATCACGCTTTCTTCACACCAGTGTGAACTTTTACACTATGCACACAGACTTGGCATTGGACTGAGATGCAGTACAATGATATGATTGAGTGACAGTGGTTTAAACTTTGTATTGTTTTTAAAAACGACTCTATAAAATCATCCTTGTTCACCTGCTATAAACTGAATTTATCTTGCCAAATCATGATCACAACTAATATTGTTGCTGATAAAAATATGATAACCATCACTGGCAGTAACCACAGTTACTGCTGAAAACCAGAAATAACTCACACAAAGGCAGGAATCCCCGACAGGAAAGCATATGTGCAAGTGTCATGCTTTACTGTGCATGCCTAAGGTTAAGGAGATTTGATATTGAAAATCCACTTCAAAATTGGATTAACTGTGTAGAATAACCCCCACTGCCTGTCTTGGGAGTTTCTGGCTCAGTGAAACAGCAGGAATGCAGTAAAGACTGACTAGCTAAAGAACTTCTCCCTGAGTGGTCCATGAAGCACCAGATCGAAGCAGCTTCCTGCCAATCAGTTAATTTGCAGAGTAAAGAAACAAGTTCTTTGTTTTGCAATGCCGAGAGACATGGCAGAGTCTCTCAGTAAGCATTAACCTTTACTGTATGTCTCAACAGAGCAGAGCACAGCAAAGCATGCACAACGCAAGGCCATCATCCCTGAAGCTGAGGCAACCCACTATGTGGATACAGGATACGAACCACCCTTACGTTTAAGCTGGACTAACCAATTTTCACTGTGCCAAATGAAAAATTCCTTCTCTTCTGATTCCATATGGAACTATAAATAGGACTCTCAAAAAAGGCACCTAAATCTGTCCTGCAAAGGTAGCTCACTCCCAACAAGTATTTCCCAGTCCAGTGTTCTACCAAATGAACCACAGAGGACCCCAAAGAAAAGACAAAAAGATGCTTTCCAAGTAGATACAACTTGGCTGCACAGTGCAATATTAATATAGTCAAAAAAGCTTTTACAACAAATAAATTTTTTATCACCTCTCTCCAGTCTCTGGTGCATTTTTATTTGTGGCTCTGATTTTTTTCTGCTAGAGAGGGAGTAATTTGTTTGAGCATGGAAAAGTTTAAGATAGTTGATGCTCTCTTCTAAATTATTTGCTGCCGTTTCAATAGTAAGATCATCATAACAATATTAAGGGGACATACAACAAATTGATATTAAAACCAGAGTAATTCCAACTTCTGCACCAACTGGAATTTTTAAAAGCTGACTACAAAAGCTATTTTGCTGCTGTTCCATAGGAAGGTTTGCTCACAGTTAGTTTACACCCCTCTGGAGGGTTTATTGCTGCTGCTCTGAAGGAAAGAGTCACATATTTTAAAAGAGAGTTTGACAACTTCAGAAATAAACAATATGGAATCTTTCAAGTACTTATGTATACTGATAAGCTAATTTGGTTTTGTTTTTTTGCATTTTACAGTTTAATACTTCTATGTTTTACATTGAAACATGCACAGACAGCTGCACTGTCTAATTCACATGGCAACAAACCAGTGAGGAACAACCCCTGGTACCTCATGTTTCTGCATCACATCACAAAGACCCGCTCTTAAAGTAAAACAACTGAAAAATCAAGAGCAGGATAATGCAAATCACAATCACCCATTCTAACATTCTCTTCTTTCACTCAGCTGCACCTTGTCTGCATGACCTGGGTGAAGAACCTTCCTGCTTCCCTTTCTTCCCGTCCCTCCCATTAACTATTTGACCACAAAGGTCTACCAAGCATCCATCATTCTCTCAAACTAAGCACCATTTTTAGGGTTGCCACATACAAAAATCTGCTTAGTAATATCCTCGCCTCTCAGGCATAAAGGAGGAGAAGGAGCCAACAGCAATCAATAGTCATCTTCTCCTCTACCAGTACATGGGGGGCATTTGGGAACAGGTGAAGCAAGGGAAAAAACCACACTCCTATTCTACTCCCTCCATGCCACAAAATCAAAGCCGCAGTAAGTCAGGACAGCCATTTCCTATGCTGTGCTCTCTGCTCCAAAGCTTTCCCACTACTTCACCTTTTGGATAAGCAGAGAAGGCCCAAGGAACAGCTTCTAGAGGAGAAGAAATAGCAATTTCTACCTGTCTTTTTCCCATCCCAGTGCCACCAGTATTTTATCTGCTGTGAGGAAAACTAGAATTTCTTCAGCTGGAGACCAGCTTCCATTTCAGATTTACCTGTCTCTGTCCCGTGGGCCAAGGCTGTGCTGGCTCTGGTCGCCCCCAGACCGCGGGCAGAGGGACAGACACCCCGCTCTGCTGCCCCTCTCAGCACTGCAGGGGAGCCACACCTGCTGTCCCGCTGCAACCCTGCCCAGGAAGGGGTTGTTTCATTAAAATACCAAGGTTATACAATTGCAAACGACGGACACTAGAGAGGAAGTTTCCATCAGATACAGAACAAAAGCAGGACTCCCTGTAAACAACACTGGGGATGTGTAGCCACAAGTGTTCTTTCCAGCCAGAGCTGCCTGCACCCCTTTGTATCAGGGAGTTACAGAGCAAGGGAGATCTTTGCCTCAACTCCTAAGAATCTTCACACTGCTGCTATCATCTATGTATGTACACACCACACAGCAAACCATAGCATTTCCATCATTTCTTGCAAATTACAGCTGATTTAGCTCATCTCTTGCTAGCACCTAGTAAGAACTGCAATTTTGTTCTTGTTTATTGGGTTACAGATAACAAAAAATATAGGGGAGGGAGCAACAGAGCCCTACAGAGGTGAATTCAGCTGCTCTACACGATGCTACCTTAATGCAGATTAATGCTAAACCACTGATTTACTACTAAGCCAATTAGCTTAGATTGATCCGAACACTGGCAACAACTGAAATCTGAAACAGGAAGCCAAGGGTTAAGAAGCTACTAATTGTTCTAATAGTTTAAGTAAAAATGTGGCAGTAAAAATTGCGGTAGAGATACTGAAAATGGACAGAGGATGAAGAACTGTCTTAACTGATTACCTTTTTACATTTCATTAAAAACAAAAACAAACAAACAAAAAATCAAGCTAACTGCATATTTAGAGAACCAAGGATTATTAGGATCTAACACAGATGGAGTTTCAGCTGTACTTCTTACTCAACACAAACCCACAACTCCGCAATTTTCACAAGGATATTTCTGTGCTTCTCAGGACAATGCAGAACACATTTCCATTTGAGAATCCCTTACTCATCTGAAGATTGACTAAATCCCTCACTTATCACCATGCTTCTAGATAGAGCGAACCTAATTCCATTAATCTTTTCTCATAAGTCTTTTTTGCTAATACCATTCCCACTGCCTTCTGCTAATTTCCCTAAAATTGATTAGTATCTCTCTCAAAATGCAACACCCAAACCTAGAGACAATATCCAGCAGAGTCCTCTTCAGTAACAGGAACAGAGGAAAATCATCTGGCTGCTGTATATAGCACAGCCCAGAACATGTATATATAACACATCCCAAGAAAAGAATGGCAGCAGTATCATACAGTCACTCTATATTTACATTTTGGTAAGTATCATTATCCTCCATGTACTTTTCTGGATCAGCGTGTTTTAGTTTCCATTTCTTATCTATGCAAGTCCACACTTTACACTTTTAGTCTGTGAAATTCAACTGTGTAATTTCAAACCATTTAGCTGACTTATCAGGACTATTTTGAATTAAGACACTGTCCTGCAGAAGGATGAAATAATGCTCCTAAATCTGGATTACCACAAATTTTAAAGGCATGCTCCCTACTCAATCATATAAGTCAGCATTATTTAAAAATAAATAAATTACAGGGACTGAGGCCAGAAGGGATTGCTCACTTGAAGAAATCAATTTGAAAAGCTATCAAAAAGAAGGATCACCTTATCTGAAGTACAGGAGCAGTCTGTTCAGCACCTCTCTGCATCTTAAGAGCACCACCTACTACAATGCCAACAAAACCTGGATTTTTCTCTCTCCTGTCACCACTTGCCACATTTGAGATTGCTCAGATTTGAACACCTTTCAAGTTCACAGCACCACTAAAATCCTGTGTCTGTAGGTTACATCAAGTATCCATTCTGTGGGGAGCTACTATGAACACAATAGACTGGTAAAACCAAAGATTAAAATAGGAATTGTTTTTTTTCAATCTGTGCCTTCCTTCTCTCTGTCCAAGCAACAACAGGGACTGGTGTTACAAAAACTGTATCCTTTAGGGTGATCTTGTGCAATCCTTGGTACTAAGGATGGAAAATGGCAATGGGATACAAAGTCCATTTCCCTGATGGGGGGTTCCAGCTTTCTCGCCATAGCACAGCAAGAAAACCCTACCAATGCAAGGAAGTTGATAAGTGGGAGCCTGGATGTAAAACAGCATATGAAGATTCAAATGTCTTATGCTGCACTAGTATTTTATAACTGGACACTATTCCAAAGCTGTAAAGCGCATTCCTCTCAAGAACGCCCTACCTCTGTGTCTTCCCTCACATCATTCTGTTGATCTCAGACTCCTTCTCTCTGCAAACACACTCACAGGAAAATCAGACCTTCTTTCCCCCAGACTACCACTCCTCATAGAATAAAAAAGAATAGACTATTTCAGTTGGTGCTAATATCCAATCTAAGCCTCCCTTGGTGAAACCTGAGGCCATTTCCTCTCATCCCATGGCTTGTTACTTGGGACAAGACACCAACTGCCACCTCACTACAACCTCCATTTAGGTTGTTGACAAAGTTCCCCCCAAGCCTCCTTTTCTCCAGGATAAGTACCCCTAAGGCTCCCTCAGCCACTCCACACCAGACTTGTGCTCCAGACCCTTCCCCAGCTCCATCCCTGAATGGGGTTGTTGTGACCCCAGCACAGAACTCAGCATTTCACCTTATTGAACCCCAAACAATTGATCCAGCCTGTCCAGATCCCTCTGTAGAGCCTTTCTGCCCTTAACATTCCTGCACTACTTGGTGCTGTCAGTAAACTGAGTGCACTCAATCCCCTCCTCCAGATCATCAATAAATACATTACACAGGACTCGTCCCAGTACCAAACCCTGGGGAACACCATCAGTGACGAGCCTCCAACTGGACTGAAATCCATTAACCACCACTCTTTGGTCCTGTCTATCCAGCCAGTTGTTTTACCCAGTGAAGGGTAAATAGGATCTTGGTGCAACACAGATTTTCTTGCGCCAGTCCAACCTGACTCCTGTCTCACCACTGGGCTATTTTCCTGCTCTCTAGAATCCCTGCATACCTTTCTCATCCTCTTAGGTTTCTTCTGTCTTCGTTTACGTGATCCAACAGAAGCAGCCATTCTCAAGTGATGCTTTAAATAAAGATCATTACATAAAGAGTTACTAAACTTCTGCAGGAGGTCAGTTAGGTAATAGGTGTGTATCTCCTTTCCCTCAGGTGTACATACTCTGGCAGCCAAAGAGTGATCAGTGTGGAGGGTTGTATAAGGTGTCATTGGTACAAGTGAGAGATGACAGTATTTCACCCAAGAAGCAACATCACACAGTTTTCTCTTTAGAATTCCACTGCTCTTTTGCGACAAACTTTCAGCTTTTGCTAGTCCTGAATATCAGAGTTTTTTCCACAGAATCCCTTGCCCTGGGGTCTGGCCTCCAGGGAATCAAAGCCACGTGCTCAACCAGGCATTCTAAGCTAAGACAGATTTTGTTGCAGCAAACTATGTGACTGGCAACTTCTCTCCTGGGAAGCATCCTTACCTTCTCCCTTACACACAGGAGGGAAGGTGGCTCATCATTCTTCGACCAAATGAACTCAAGAGATATGCAGTATCATATCACAGATTTCAGTGATTCAAAGTCACTTTTGAACTCCTTTTATTTTAAGTTTTCTTCAATTTTTGGAGTATTTTTTAACAGTCAGTATAACTAAAATTTAACCTTATGAAACAAGTTTAAGCTCCAGCATTCCCATTATGAAGGGAATGGAATTTCAGGATACAAGTCCTAAGTAAAAGCAAGTCTTGGGTTAAATGGATGAGAGTCGAAAGGCTCACCTCCTGAGCTAAATAGCTCTGCACCTGTTGATAATTCCTGGCCTTCCAAAACCCTAAAATATGGGCCTTTCCTGATGGTTATGCTTGTGGAATCATACGATCAACCAAAAAAAAATAATGAGTGAGTCTCCAAATGCCTTGAACAGTGTAATTTCTAATCTCTGTTTGCAAAGCCAAAGGGAGACAGCAAACTGTCTTTCAGCAGGGTTTATAAGCTGCTAAATCTTGTAGCACTTGAGGGACCATAATCCCCATGCAGCACAAGCTGGCCTAAGAGACAGACTTACGTGGTTTGCATCTTAAAGTCACATACAGCATTTACAAGCAGGCTCTTTTCAAAAAGCATTCCAGTGTTTTTGCTCTAAGTAGATGAGATTCTGATTCCAAATGCTGTGATTTAAGTAAAGCTGGGACATCAGAGAGCTTGCAACCTTCCAGTTAGCAGTATACACAGCACTGGAAAGTGGAATCATGATACCCATCCTACTGCACAGTAGCACCCATACTGTAGGATGAAAGGAAAAAGATCCACAGTGGTTATTTACATTATCTATTGCAGTAGAATGTTAAACAGAACCTGTCCCAGTCTCTTTGCCATTGCTTCCAAATGAGGAAAAAAAACGTGCAAAATTGCAGATTTCTACACTGACTTAAGCCCCATATAAATTAGCAGAAAACTGCACATGTGCAAGGTGGATGGCTCCCACCTTGCTATGATAGCACAGAATTTCTTTGGAGCCCTGCATGGGTTGATCATACGTGTGTCTGTAGAAATTTTCTCAAGCATACCAATGTGAAACGCTGCAGGGACTGGCAAGGCAGAAGGATAGTTGCTTTTTCCAGTTCACAGCTATATCATATATTTGCCTCATGTTTTAGCACCACTTTAATGAAAATTTTTGTTTTAAAAGGAAACTGATTGCTCAGAAGCAGTGACTATGTGAAACAGCATAGGGGTTTTGGCCAGTTCTACTCTTGCAGCATGAAGTTCATTGGATAGAACAGCAGAAAGCTTTTGCACATAAGAAAAAGCATGATAAACCAAAGTCAATCTTTGAAAAATACTTGCCTACCAAGTACAATCACTCAGTATTAACATTTTGAGGAGCTGCACAGAATGGTAAGTATGCAGCAGCATTCTTGATCTGGTAAATACAGGCATGTAAGCAGTTTGGGTTATCAAAGCTGAGGTCCATACAGCAAGTCCTAGAAGATAAAATCTTTGAAATTTATCTGAAAGCTTCAGATTAACATTTATAGCCAATTTCACAGACTGGAGTTTCCAGAAAACCCATGAATTCCAGATATAAGTTCTTCCACCACTGATAGCTCTACTAAGGAATAAATCAGTGTTCAGTGTTAATTAAAACACACACCAAATTTCAGCAGCTACTGGGAGGAACAAAGAGCATTGTTATGGCTCTGTACATATACCCGTATTATGATAGATGTTGAAGAGTTCTATTCCCCAATTTTTCAATGGTTATAGTAGAATTAGCAAAATACATATAAAAGGATAATCAAAAGCATGGATTGACTCCTGCCCAGATTGCATCTAAATAAATAATTTCTTATCCTGCAAAAGGAGGTACCTGGATAAAAGATACAACAGAAATCTAATAAATTCACAAGTGACAAGGAGGTGAACACAGAAAGGCTTTTAAATCACTTCTTCCAACTGAAGAATGCAGCAGCTTCAAATGATACTCCTTGGCAATAAGTTTAAAACAAAAGGGAATACAGCTTCACAAAACCCCTAGGAAAGCTCAGAAACCACTACTACAGGATGCTGTGCTTTGAAAAGGTTCTTTTCTGAAGTTTAAGGTCCCCTTTGTGCCAGGATGGCCACACAGAGAGACTCACCTATATCGATCAACTACTTTTGACTATTCAGATTCTAATCTGGCCTTTTATTCTTCTTTCCCTCCCCTCTGTCAGGGGTAAATATTTCTCCACACCTGACCGCACTTGCTGTCATAAAGAATCTTGCTGCTACACAAAGAATAAGGTAACTGCAAAGCAATTTAGTCTATTCACCAACCAAAAATCAAGGTCTGATGCCAGTCCTCACTTACCCAGATCCTCAGGAGTGTCAAATAACTGCTCACACAAGTAGTAGTCATCTGGATTCAAGTAGGGCAGTTGCTTCAGCAAGCTCTGCTTAGGAATGAGATACAAGACCTCTGCAATATTCCCATCCTCAATTACCGACATCCTTCTGACTGAATTTTGAAATTTCACTTTTTCCAGCACCAGCTCTTCACCTGATCCACACAGCTTGCCAAAGCTGTTCAGGATGGGGAAAGAAGGCATTTCTACTTGGAAGAAGGTAGGGAAAGCAACCTGTAGTACATGCAGTCAGTCTCCTACCCACGGCACACTGCCCTTTCCAATCCTTCTCTTTTTCTCTTATCCAGCAAAGGAGATTAAGGAAGATATATTTTTAGTGATTATCTTCAAGAGATCACAACAGTATGCTTGATCAGGTGATTGCCATCTAAAACTATTGTAATCAGTTGAAACCCGTCCCCAGGAATGCAAAAAAATCAGAAACAAAACCATAAAGAGTATCTGAAAATCAGATTAATATTCAGGACAAGAGCAAGAACGTAACTGAGTTATATAAGAGGATTAGTTTAAAATCAAAAAACCGTGCTGTGTCAAAAATCTTATTATGGAAGAATCATCATCATCATAAGCCACAAAGGCACATCTGTGCATTTAATCTGCCATGGCCCTCTTCCATGCCAGGTCTGCCTGTGTGCTACAGTGAAAAGGCTGTAGTAAAGGTAGAGCATGTCAGTCCTCCTTTTTGAGGACTGTATCAGCACTGGTAAGCACTACTCCATAAGCAGATTTTCTTGGAGAAATCCTTTCTGCAGCTTTCACTGCCTATTGCAAACAAAAGCACTTAAGCTTTCCCCTAACTCCTATGGATTGGTTCCCTTCTGCTCTTCCTCTCCACCTTCCTGTGGAGCTGACAGCAGAAGCTTTGCAGATACTGTGCCAACCCTTCCTGCTTCACTTACAAGAAGTATTTACATTAATCCAATTCCAGTGACTTGCTAATCTAATCATCTAATGAATATTTCTCCCTGGGTAAAGGCAGAGTTAATCATCAACAGGGCACTGGAAAGTCACAGGAAATTCCAAAACAAAAGGTATTTGAAAAAAAAACCAAAAAACCAACAGCATTCATCATCTGTAAGAGAAAGTGACAGGTAGATCCCAGATCTGGACCTGCTCAGAGACAACTTCAAATTCTTTCCTCACTGAAACTCCCAGAGACAACTGTGCAGCCAGTGTCTGGCCCAGGCTTTCAACTCCACTTAACACAGAAGTTAACTATAGCTGCAAAATGACCTGGTGTAACACTGCTTCCAGTGAGGCTTTTGCTAAATTAGAAGGTGAAAAAAACTACCAATAGGTTACTGAGCGCAGTGAGGAAACTGTCAATTAATTCTTCCCTCAAAACTCAGAGCTTGAGTACTAACTCCAGATGGGGAGAGGCTTTGAAGAGAAGACTGCTTTATTTACTGTTTCAAAGATAAAATATAATCTCAAAATCCAGACTTTGATCTTCTATTATTACACACTTCCTATGAGGTCAATCACTTTTCATTTCTCAAATAGTCTCACTTCTCTATTATCTTGAAATCAAGCCTGAAATCACATTTCCCCTTAAACAGCCATTCTCCTGGGTTTTCTAATCAATCACAGGCACAGTAGGGCAAAGCCAGAATAAATCTGCACCACTCTACTAATTTTAATGGGGTGATGCTAATGTATATTTGAGGAAGAGCTGGCTCAACAAATGTAGCAATTCCAGTTCTGCCTTAGAGTATCTTGTATCAGATCAGGGATCTCAGCAAATGCTGTGTTTTAGGCATTCCTCCTAGGAAATCAAGCTTTGCAGCAATTTTTCAATCTCTCCCAGATTTCTCAGCCTACTGACCTGTACACTGCAGCCCCTCGATGGAAAGGACGGCTCTGAAAATCCAAAAGTTTCTCCCACTTCAGCTGAAGGTGGATCACCGGTGCTTAAGGCAGAGAGGAGACTCACGGGAGATGGCTGGATGCATGTTGACACAGGTATCTCTCACTGTAAATGTGTCATCTGTTTCTGGATAACCGCGGAAGGATGACGACATCTGACAACAGCAGTGCCAGCTCTCCTCACCGGCACAAGGTGGACTCTGCCCTTTGAGGCAGGTGTGGCAGAAGCACACATTGCCCAGGCATGAACTCTGCTGCAGGAGTTAATCCTCAAAGCAGAAAGTGAGCTCTGCAGGAACGGTTCAAACTATGGCACCATTTGCTACAGCTTGGCTGCCTAAATCCCACAAGAAGAGCTTGCCCTTTGCTGGAGTTTGAACAGAGTGGTTTAAGACTGACTCCCCGTTTTCTGCTGTATCCGTGCTGATTCCAGCCTACAGCTGTGAGCACCAGGCAGTCATTAGTAAGAAGTAAACCTGCATGACCTGTACAACCACTACAGAACAGTCAGCCTGGAACTGCTGGAGAAGTCTGATATTGTATCAGTGAGGTACAATCCAGTGTCCTTCCACCACCAAGACACACGGGGTTGGTGGGGGGCCACAGACCAGAACTTAGTGACCCTAACATGCCACTGCACAAGCACCCTGCTTAATTAAAAATAAGGCTCTTCTTCCTCTGAGTCAGAGTCCTCTAATGCTGCCCCTTTCCAGCCCTGGCTATTGCTGGCACTGTCTGAGAACCACCCTTTCAAGGACCACATGTCAGCTGCTCCTTGTAACACAAAGCAATGTGATTTTTGGATAGGTTTTCTTTAAGTACAGTGTTTGCCTTTAAGAGCCTCCATCCCGTCAGTATGCAATATAAGGGGACAAGCAGTAGAAATGAGCAAAATAAGATCAGGAAGCATCACAGCAGCTTCCCAAGTCAGATGAAGGACTGTTTGGAGCAGCAGGTTCTGCGGGGCAGACCCTTGTGCCCAGGGTAAAGGGCAAGGCCTGAGACAGCCTTGCACCACAGGGTTACCAAGCACTGGGATTTAGCCTTAGTCTGAATCAAAAAGTCATGGTGATCTCTTACCACTTAAGTCAAGCACTTGATTAAGTGGGAAAGATCGATTTCTAATATTCCTGGTGAAAAGAAAAACGCAAGAAGCACAAGGGCACAACCCTGTGCTTATGTTTCTTGAGAGACAGTGTCAGGAATCCAGGGTGCCCAGCTCAGAACTAGTGCTGAGGAAATGTTCTCAGTATCTGCCAAGTAGCAAATCATGTTTAAATCACTGCCAATTCAAGGCCAGGTCTAATCCAAGTAGTCAGTGCTGGGATCTCCAGCCTTCACAGAGCACAGTGTGAGGTATGGGCCCTTTCCAGACTGACAGTTTCCACAGGGGGCTGGCTGGATATGAGACAGGATTAAGCAGAATAGCTACTTTAAATATTTTATCTCATTACCAACTTTATAAATATTTTATTTATAAATATTTTCAGCTGTCTCAAGACCATTTCCTATTCAATCCCCTCTGAATTCACTTGCTGCCTGGATGATAAAAATACATGTATGTTTCATATGCAACCAGGAATAGAAGCTTCTGTACCAATTCCACTACAAGAGAAGTAACAAAAAATATGACTACAATCCACAAATAAATTATAAAATAGCACAGCATGCAGTGAATAATAGTAAAAATCAGACAGCAAGGGCTAAACAAATGGTAGAAGAACCATCCCTCCATGCTCCAGAGCAACACTGAGGATTAGACTTGCCCTTCAGCTAAGCAAAACGCAGAAACGTGTAGTGCACTAATGCTGTCTTTAATTGCTTCTGCCATCAGAGTTAAAACTTCCTGCAAATGCATTGCAGTGTGACTTTATTCTTATATTGAAAGCAACAAAAGCCCCAACCAAAAACCCAAGAAACTGAAGTCAGTCACATGAGTTCAGCAAAGCCTTGCTGCAAAAAACAATTGAAGTAAAAAAACAGGAAACAAGGTAAAACAAAATTAAATTTTCCTTTTTCCTTGTGCCACTGCAGAGGGTAACACATCTATTGCGCAGCCCCAAATAATGCTTCTGTCCAAGGCAACAGGATTATCATGATTATCTTATTCTCCCATGTAAGAATTCTCAAAGATATCAGCGGTAAAGAAGGCGGGGAAAAAAGGACCTTCATATAAATGAAAAATGAGCAAGCACTGTATATATTTATATCCTGAAATATAGTTATACAAGCAATAAAATAACTAAAACAGCAAGCGACAGCAAAAAAAATTCAATATTCAAGTTCACACACACACAAAAAGAAACAAAACCTTGTTACTTGTGGTAAAATTACTCCACACATGCAGCTTTTTCACTTTTGACACACACACAGTTTATTTACTCAAGACTGCAAGCTGATGTACAAACACTCGGCTACTTACTCTAAACTTGAGGAAACACTTCATCCCCATAATGAAGACCAAAAAAATCCACATGCACACCTTCATTTCTTTACCTAAATGTCCAAAACAGGCAGTCATCTTCTGGGCATACTGACACAAGCTCTTCACACTGTAGGGTTCCTCACCAAGGACCTGCTCACTCATGGCTTCAGAAGGAGCTGCCCTTCCCTGCAAAGTCAACCAGCTACTGCTTGCTTGAGACTGGTAAGGCAATAGAGCTTCCTCTTCCAATTCATCTCCATTAATAATTCAGGTACTACATAAAATTTGCTGAGCTTTAAAAACCGGTAGTG
Source organism: Campylorhamphus procurvoides (assembly GCA_013396655.1). Lineage (NCBI taxonomy): Eukaryota > Metazoa > Chordata > Aves > Passeriformes > Dendrocolaptidae > Campylorhamphus > Campylorhamphus procurvoides. Next base: position 1,399,317 of record WBMV01004518.1, read on the forward strand.
CAAAGCTCTTTTGTGGCTTTTGAAGTAATCATCTTTTAGTCCTTAAAAAGTATCTCAGCTATTATATTCCAATAATTTACAGAAAGTATTTTCAAACTGAAACAAAATCCATCCCCTTGCTGCACAAGGGGAAATATTGTTGGGATTATGCTCAGATCAGTGAGACATTTAAAATATTTGCCCAGCTCAAATCCAGAAGGAGAATTACCAGCACTACTAAAATGTGTTATAACATACTCTTTAGTGTTTTCACCAATGACATGGACAGGGGGATCAAGTGCACCCACTGAGGGAGGTGAAACACTGGCACAGGTTGCACAGAGGTTATGGATGCCCCATCCCTGGAAACATTCAAGGCCAGGTTGGATGGAGCTCTGAGCAACCTGATCTGGTGGAACATGTCCCTGCTCACGGCAGGAGGGTTTGACTAGATGACCTTTCAATGCTCCTTTCAACCCAAATCCCACAAGCCAACGTGTCCACTGCTATAAGAGCACCACCAGTTCATCATGTACTACCATGCCCCACCTCTCAGTGCTCGTATCTTCTGGGCACTGAAGGTCCCAAAACAGCCCAGGTACAAACACCATCATGTTTTCTGGCACTTTTCAGCACACTTTCAGAAGAACTAAGGCACCACAGCCAGGAGCAACAGGAAGAGGGTATTTTCTCAGCTCACTCACTGGGGTGTGAGGTCCATCTAATCATGTTGTTATCTTGGCTGAGAAGAAAATACACAAGAACTGACTCAGCAATCCTGCTGCCAACCAGCTGCAGTGGCCACACATCCCTGTCTCTGTTCTGCTCATGTAAGAAAATCCACTACAAATCACACCATCACCAACAAAGTTTAGGTAAATACTTGCAGAATAGCTTTGGATACGCTCTCTTGACTCAGGTGATGACTACCAGTGAAGAATAGGTGTTCCTCACAAGCAAATATGCTCCTTGTCCACTACACTTTGTTTTTGTCCACTTAACACTTGCTGCTTCCTCACTAAGACCATATCCATTCCTGAAAAAATATTTAGTAGAGATCATATAATGACTGCTGATAGCCATATTAAGCACTGTTATTACTAAGCAGACACTTTACAGAGAGACATGTGCTAGTAAATCTAGATGCAAATTTTACTCAGAACAGATTAAAAAGCCTAGTTATTAACATTTAATAGTACTTCAACAATTTGTTATTTAAAAAAGCATAAGAGGTAGGAATTCTACAGTCCACAGGTCTCTACCAGATTACTTTGCTGGTATAAACCCACAGAAGATTCTATAAGGTAACCTACACTACTGCCTATGGCAGAGGGAACAGAAAGACCACAAAGCCACAAGGCATCTCTGTGCTGGCAAGAAAACAGAGTGGCTGACTGAAAAGGGCTAACTCAGGTTAAAGTGATATCAAAAATAAATGATTTGTGAACTCAGCTGAGCAACATGATTAAGCAGGAATCTCCCATACAGGCTTGTTATCAAGCTGCCACGTGGACTATTTTCTCCACGTGGAATTTTTTCTCCACTGCTGTTATAACTGATCTTCAACTAATCATTAGCCAAACTCCATCCGAAGCACCTGTTTCTGCAGCACGCATGTGCAAGGCACAGTACTGACGATCTGTTACAAGTCCATGAAAGTCTACCTTAAAGGACAAGTTCAAGTCTCAATAGGGTGAACCTACACTTGTATCATTGTACACTGAGTCAAACTTCAACTCCTCGAGAAACCAGCTGGGGAATCTCCCCAGGTGGCACGCTGCAAATTGAACCTCAGGTTTATACATCAACAGCAAGATTTGTACGCACAAGCTATTTTGTTAAACTAACCCAAAAATAAGAAAACAAATGTTATTTTATGTATTGGTTTCTTGGTGTTCGCTCCAAAACAGACATGAAACATGGCTTTGCCCTTTATCCTCCTGTGACAATTTGTAACGAAGAAAAAATGCAAGAGAAAACACAACTGCATTTCTATCTCAGACTTAACTAAGACCATGCAATGACGATTTCCTTTCCCAACTGATGACATTTGCAAAATCTTTCAGCTGAATTAAAGCATTGTGCTCAGCTTCCTGTTATCAACTATGTATGATAACTTCCATGGCACATGAGCCTTTGATAACAAAAGCCCAGCTTTGCAGTGCATTGTAACTCTGGACAGGCAGCATAACAAGCTCTTGGGAATGCTTTCCCCTTTGCTGCAAGCTCAGAAACTGAATCTGACTCACTTCCCTAAACCCCAACAACCACCAAGTTTATCCTCCAGTGAAACAGTGAGCAGAAGGATTAAACAAACAAAGATATCTAAACAATATGCTTGAGATTACATCTAATCATCTTTTTCTTGGACAAAAGAGAGAGCAGCACCAGCCATTTACCTTCACATGAAATTATTAGCTGGGCTGAAATGGTACACAGAAAAGCAGTACACAGAAAAATCAATCACCAAACAAAATATTCAAATTTTGCTAGGGGAAAAAAACCCCAAACCAATAATGTCAGTTAACAAAGTGCTGTCTACTACCCCTGTGAGCCTTAATATGGGATTTGAGAAACATGCTGCCTCTGCTCTCCCACAGACTTGCTGTTCATCCCTGAGCCATTCCCTTAATCTCTGTCATTGTGTTTCCCCCTATCACTTTCCCCTCTCACAAGGGATTTGTAACAATAGGTACATTAAAGACTGAAGTTTTCAGATTCTGTGATAATGGAAACTATAGAAGTACCACACATAATAACACTAGGAACTCACTGGTCAGCATAAAAAAAGAGGTCATGTAAAGCATAGCTGAGTGCTTCTCCTTGATCTCCATTACCTTACAACTTCATTACCATATTTCTCAACGATTTTCCAATAGATTGCAGCCCTTACTAAACACTAAAAGTGCTTACTTTCCATAGAAAATCATGTTATTGGATATGGCAAAGAGTTAATTCTATACGTCTTCTCTGATCCGAAAATTCCATTTTTAGTTATTCTTTCCCAACAAGCAAAATCCCTGCTACTGTGGTTGCAGTTACCAGGTAATGACAAAAGGCATGATTCAACGAAAAGCTATTTACCTTCCTTTATCAATTCTAATGTTTATTTCAAAATAGCCATGGAAAAAAATAAATCTCTGTCCACATCTATTTTCAGATATAAAATAACAGTGTCTGCATTAATGGATCTGTCTATTGCATTATTACAAGATGAGGTGGCTCAGCATTTTATTTCCTGGCAGCACAAGGCTAATCTATTGATCTACAATGTCAAGAACACTGCACTGTGCATTCTTACTGCAAAACCAATCCTTTTTACTTACACGTAGGAAAAAAACCAACTGCAATTGCTGACAACTGAAGCAATTTCGTAGCAGGATATAGTGAAAGCTATATGAAATATATATATATATATATACACTGCTGCACCCCCAAGACTCTGTATGATTGAACAACTGACTCAACAACACCATTCAAGCACTTGTCTATCTTGAAGCTTATAAATAATCCCACAACTTCCGTGGGGCTGAGCTCTGTGCTTGAAGTCAAAGAGATGCCTAAGCCACTCTAGGGAACAATTAGCCAAAAGGATCCTGGCAGAGGCTGCCAGTCCTTCAGATCTTCAGTAGGAAGCTTTTTCTTTTCTATTCCCCAGCAATGCTTAGGTGTCTTTTATTTAAACAGAGCAAAGACTTGCAAGATAATTGTAATTCCTTTAATCATACTTTTTTCCTTTACTTTTCCTTTCTTGAACTTCGACATTTTTCTTCCAGCTAAAAGGAGAAACTCCTCCTAACATTCTCTCCGCAATGTCGACTTCATAGGAACTGAGACAGAAATATGTTGGGAAGCAAAGAGATCAAAGTTGGAAGCTCAGTGTTCTTTCAATCCTCATATTTATTTCCTGCACCCTTGTAAAGAGCAACGTGTTACAAGCATGACATCAAAGAAAGCATCACTCCTCTTGTTATGTATTGGAATAAACTGGATATTATTATACCCTCTTCTGACACGTCACATAATTATACAAATATACTCAGTAACTTCACTCAAACGCTGAACAAAGAATTACACTGGAAGAAAGTCTTCTCCAGAACCCTGCAGGGCTTCCTGAACATCTTAGTTTAACATTACCTACTCTCCCCTAACAGATCTTCTGCTCTTTCTGTTCACCAGCACACATGATCATAAGAATTAGATATTTCTCTTGCTGCATCCAGCTCTCAATGTCTCCAGCATCACAGCCATTCTCGGAGCATGGCATAGCCCTAAAAGGGAAACTTCTGCACTCACACTGCCCTCTCCGAGCTTCAGTGAAGCTCTAGAAGACATTCCTTCTTTGTACTAAAAGGACTAATTTAAGCTCCTACCAGGAGCCAGTGCAAACTTTTTGTCAGTGTCCATCACAACTAAGAATAGGAGGTTACCTTTCTATATAGTGGAAAGTATGGCACTGTTAACAGGATGCTAAAAATGACATTAGATCACTTCATTCACTGCCAACAGTCCTAATAAAAGCAGCTTTAAATATGCTGTGTTGGCTAACCTTTGTCTCCTAATTAAATAAATCCTACAGCACTGTTGAACCCTTCCTCTTGTGGTCAGCACTATCTTCTGGTTAAATCAGCTGCACACACACACACAAGTGATCAGGAGCTGTGTTGAAAACTAAGAAACTGTCAGTTAAGCAAAATTACGACTCTGCGAGCAGCTCACTTCTCACACAGGGATCACATTCTGAACAGGCAAAAATTAGGTACAGTCGCATCTGAGAGTACATGGGTGGGGCAGACGGAACACTTGGAATTTGTTTCAATCTATTAATGGCAAGAAATAACATACCATGTACCAACTAATGTTTGGTAAAGGGAGGTTTTGGTCCCCCTGAATATTGTGTGGTCATACAAACAGTTTGCTTGGGTTTTATTGATAATTTACTGGAATCTACTCAAATCAGCACTGTAATCTGGCACCATCAGGAAAAGCAACAGTCAGAGAAACGCAGCAAACTTCCAGAGCTGAGAGGACATTAAAAAGGAGACACGTTTTTGATTTGACAACAGGTACAGCTGGGTTTGTTCTTTACCAGTGCCACTCAAAACAGGACAAGCCTTATCTTAAGATATTTTCCTGCCACGTACAATGTTGTGAAGCTGAGCCTATCAAATCCTATCAGAGTTATTCAAAGAAAGCATTAAACCTTGATCCTGCAGTGGAAGTGGAGGGCACTCACAATCTAGCAATCTACAATTTTGGAAGAGAAGGTAGGAAATAAGGTCTTGTAATACTGGGGGAAATCATTCCAGTGGTATTATAAACTATAGGAATGCTTAATAAGTCAAATGGAGTAGCTGCAAAGAATCTAAGACCACTATGTTGAGTGCTTAACTGATATTTACCATATTGTATTTGGAGCAGTATTTCTTCAGCAAGAATTTCTTGATTTTATCCTGCCATTGCTTGACCAGATGCCATCTATCAAGGTTACTCTTTTTTTTTAGGTCATGTGTGTCATGGGCTACTAAGAAAAGTAGTTTTTCCAGCAGGTGAACTTCATAAACTATTCATTTCAAATTAACTGTAACTAGAATATAGTGCAAAATCAAGATGGCCATCTTTGAGGGAGGATCTTCTGCTGCGTTCATAGTCATCATCCTGGAGTCTCTGTACTTCTCGGGACTTAAAATACATTAAATGTTGCATCTAGACAGTTCCTTCCCAATGAGAGGCCTGATTCTTCAGTTTATGTAGAATGCAAACAACTATTAATAGTACACACTAGGAGGTTTGTTTGTTTGGGGTTTTAAGTGTAAACACTCCTGAGTCTAGAGCAAAATTCAGTTTCCTTTTATTTGTGTTGATGTTATCCCTGTGGTACTTGTTTAATACACATATTTACCACTGACACAAATCAGTGATCAAAGAAAATATTGCTTTTCCATGAGTTCAGCTTCAAAATCCCTTCTGGTATTAAAACTCTCCAGCTATCTTCAGGGTTTTTTTGGGGGGGATGGGTTTTGTCCTGGTTTGACTTAGGAATAGCTCTCCAATTAAGAATAGCAACAACAACAATTAATGAAAGCAGGCAAGCCAGCCAACCTGTCACACTGTGTGAATACAAACTGATAGATTAATTTCTTCTAGCAGCACTGTGCAAAATTTCAGATGAATCAGTTAAAACAGGTGCTGACCACCAAGCACTTATCAGTAGAAAACCTTATGTTATAAACATATGTTGTGCATATTTTCAGACTGAAATTAGCTGTCAGCTTCCAGCTATTTCCTTTTTAACTAGGAATGAATTACAAGGTAATGGATTATTTTCGAGTGGTCTTCTAATTGTTTTGTTATTGAGGTTTTCCCCTCCACATTTATGATTTCTTTGAAATCCAGATCTTCCCAGTACTTTTTCTTGAATCAATGAATTCATTCTGAATGAGTAAAGAATTTCAGTTCTCCAGCTGCTTACTGGGTTATCACCAGAATGAGGTCAGGCTTTCCACCTCAAAATAGACAGCTGACAAAAAGCATTAGTGGATCATTTTTTCTAGGATGAGAAAGCCAGCACATGAAATTGATTACAAATGAAAGTAAACCAAAACAATCTGTTTTCATTACCCACTTTAATGAAATGACAAACAATTATCTCTACACATATATGTATATTAGATTTCAATATGGGCTTGACCCTCAACCCACTCCTAACGTTAGGGAGGAGGAAGTGCAAACACCTACAGATTAGCAGGGAGAAGCAATCAATGGTCCTTCTGTGCTGGTCAGGAATGGAGAACCAGATATTCAGCCTAATCACACCATAGTGAGTCCCCAGGAGACTTGGGGGTCAAATTTTCATTTGATCAGTACATTCTCATAAGATCCAACCCTTTAACCCAGCACTGCTAAGTTCAGCACTAACTGTGTCCCCAAGTGCCACAGCTCTGAATATACAGAATCAACTGATTTTAACCAAATGCTGTTGTGTTGTACTCTGTGGACATTAATTCATATTAATGTAATAAATAAAGAATAGTACTTAAAATAGTAAAGAAATAAGGAAGGAAAAATAAGCATTTTGTACACCTAATCAGCACACATTGAGAGAAGGAACAGAAACAGAACTGTTATATCTAGTTCAACATCAGGTGAAATGCTTGGTCTACAAAGACTAACTAGCCGTGGAAAAAATGTTACAAATGGTAGAAAGTTTGGCTTATGTTTTTCTGTTTTTTTTTTTAAGAGATACTTTTCATAAGAAGGTGTACACAGTTCTTTAATATGTCTACCTGTACATTTTTTAATCTCCAGACCCATAAAGATAGATTAAATCTATGAGACATTATTTTTAAGAGACAAATACTGGATTAGACAATGCAAAGAAAAAACAGGACTTTACTTCTTCCACCTCTAACTCCTGAAATCAGATGGGTACCCCAAGGGTTTATTTATCTGTCCAAGCATAACAGAGAAAGCAACTACCCACACGTGAGCTACCAAGATAGCTAATGATATCTTTTTTATATTTATGCCTCCTCCCCTGCCTTTAAGACTGTGTATAAAAAAAGAGAAATGTTTACTAAGCAAACTAAGATTTGCATGTTTCTGGGATGCAGAGAGCATTCACTTTGTATCACTTTGTTGTAACGCACCACCACCAAAACTGTGCTCAATGTGCTTTTGGTGTGTAGAAGTGAAGAGCTTTGAGTGTCCCCTCCTTGTATTTCCTTGCAGGTGGCTACCCCTGGCACCCTGTGCTGCACAGTCACTGCTGCAGCACCTCTGAACCCAGCACAGGGAAAGGCACAGCCACTGAGCATCCACAGCCTGGCAGGACAGCCAGAACTCATAGGTGTGCTCAGTCAGAAAGTCAGAGATTGCACAATAAGCCTTCCTCAGGTTAAACACCAAAGAAACCTGCCCTCAGAAGCACCCTGACACAGAGTGGTGAGCAGCTTTTCACTCAAAGCATTAACGAGCAATACTGGGAACTCTTACGCCACCTTCCACTACATAATTCCTAAACCTCTCTTTTAACAGAGCCCACCCCACAGCAACAGCATGTTACCATCATCTTTACCTAGAAGGCAGGCAACTGCAAAACAGAGTAGGAAATTATCTCCGACAAAAATACACATGAAGCCTGTTTAATTCCACAGGGCTGTGCACTGCTCCCTGTATTAAGAAATCCAGTGCAGGCAAGTAACACAGCGGTGCCTGCACACACTGTCCAGCCAGGAAACAAAGTCCATTGCTCATAAAACACACCAGGCTGGGGAGGTGTTTCACTGTTAAACAAGTAAAGAAAAACAATGAGAAATGAAGAAACTGCTTTATGAGAAAGATGCCAATTTCAGTCCAACAGAAGGTCCTCAGCCTGATATCTTTAAATCCAAACCCAGTGTGGTATGGATGGCAGAACCTGTGCCATTTGCCAGTAGAGACTGACATAGCAGAGCTATAGTCCAGGACAAACCTTTGCCGTTTGCGGAGCTCTGATGTATTTCTAGTTCCATTTGTGCTTTCAGGCAGTACTGTCTCTGCACCTCAAAAGTTACAGCCTCCCAGGGTACGGATGACAAGCTGAAGGAGCAAGTGAGAGCCTTCAGAGGTGGCTCACTGTATGGCTCCACTCCTAGTATTTCCTGGGTTGAACAGTGCTAAAGGGAGGGGCCCAAGCAGAATAGGTGTGTCTGTGTTCCCAAACGGTTTAAAGGAAGAGTGAGTATTTTCCTCTACATAGTCCAGTAGTGATCAAGACTTTGTTATGCTGTCTTTCAGACAGTGACATGTTTCAGTGCATCTCAAAGCAGCTGATAATATTGAGAACTTTCTTCTTCATACAAAAGAATCCTAACCAGCCTCAAAGGTTGACTACAGACTTGATTTTGTCCTGAGACTGTTTTCTTTCTATTTCACTCTGCATCTCATCTCCACTCCACTGCTTTTCTTTTGAGGCTACATTGCACCTAAACAAAAGAGGAAGAACCTGTGCAAGAAACGCTGTTACCCCTTTCCACACACACTTGGAGCAGGGAAAGCTGAAGTCCCAGGCATCTTCCCTCTATTCCCACAACACCCTTCCCGGACAGAGGCAATTAGGCTGCTCTAAGTGCAGACTTCCAGGCATTTCCTTCTACGCAGTTGCACATACCCAGAGACAAACTGTTCCATGAGCAGCTGAATTAATGAATCTTTCTGTTCTGACTGATTTGCGTCCAACATCCTCAACACCCATCGGGTTTGCCCTACCTCCTTGTAACATCCTTCTGGCAATACCATTTCCAGAATTACTTCCAGTTCCTTTCCATTTCTCTTCTTTCCCAGTTCCTCTCCATGTCCCTTAAATCATCCACAGAATCCTTAAGCTGTCTTCTTTAACTGCTTCAGACTCTTCAATTTCCACCCATACCTCCTTCTTTCGCTCTCTTGTTTTTCCCCTGTACCCATACTACTGCTTAGTATCTTTAAGTTCTGTTTTCCTGAAAGGAGAGAGGAAAGACTGACAGAGAAGTTGCATAACTCTCATCCTAGGAAATGTGACTGAAGAACAGCCAAACACAAGGTGCAGAAGCAAACAATTTGCAATCTGAAGCCCCCTCTGGAACACAGTTACTGTCCTCTGTATGTTAATGTGGACTGAGAGATTCTGCTGAAACAAGAATCCCATTTTATCCCTCAGATTTCACTTTAGATGTCAAAAAAAATTTCATTTCTCCTCTAATCATGAATGAAAAGATACCAGAAATGCATAAAAACTTTCAGGTTCCTGTGTGGGAACTGCTAAATTCAATCAAACTTTGGTCAAGTACTTTTAATTCCCTTCTTCAAACACTAAAACCTGAATTTCCTGGACTCTTGACTTCATTTTTCCCACAATGAATTGTCATCTTCTCAGCCAGTTTATTAAAAATACAGTCATGAAGACACACAGACAAATGTAAACACAGGCACAGAATGTGGTCTCTCTACCTTTATTCTTAGCCTGGCATTGTCCTCCTCTGGCTTTATAAATTTTATTTGCTGCCAAATTAAGTGGAGTGCAGGACAGGGCGTTCACTGCATTTGGACTTTACGTGCCTCACTGAAAATGAATAGCTCATCAGAAACCTTGCTTTATTTCCACCCCCCTTCTTTTTTTTTAATACTCAAACACTCCTTGCTTTAATTACAGCTACTAACACTCTGATGTGGTAAGCAGATACAATTATTCCTGTTCTACGGACAAAAAATTAAAGCACTATATTCCCAGAAGTGTTGACCACTAGAACTCACATATTTTATTTACTCTGCTCCTATATACAACTGTGCACTGTGTACCTGTCCCAGGTAAAATGGTGAAAAGGTGCTCTATGGCCCAGAAATAAGTTATTCTGTTCTGATTAAGAGACAAATTCCTCAAGTACACCAGTGTGACTTCTGCAGTTAACCATATTTATATCTTTTTTGTTTAAGTGAAGGGATGAAAGGGAAGGAAGATGAGAGTGATTCAGTATAAATCTACAAACTGTACAAGTCACATACACTAGCTATGTATCATTAGTACCTACAACATTAGACACTATATTCAAAGCATATATAAATTTATCTACATGGCTGTGTAGGTACATACACATCACCACTCTAATACAATTGATTCTACATTTAATTTCATTTATGTTCAATTAATTGACCATACCTAATAGCTCTGTACACTGTGATCACTTCTCACACGTTGTACCTTGTCCCCAGTCCCATATCAGGATTTTCTGTCTCCTGATGCTGAAGGTCTAGTCTCCAGAAACTCCAGAGTATTTGGAACCTGCCAGTGTGCTGTCATACACATTGTATGTTGCTCTCATGGAAAAAAAAAATCCATGTAAATCTTGCCAAGAGACAAGACTTGGAAATACTGCAGTGTATTATGCTCAGCAGAGAGATGTTTTTGTTGGCTATTAATGCCCAGCAGAGACTTTCTGGCTGTTAGTTCCCCAGCAATTTCATCGGATTTAGCTTATTCCATCCTACACAGTTCTCAGGCTTATTGTAATTCCTACAAAGTGATTGCGAATAATCAATCCCTGTGTTGCAAGGGATACACAGAACTACACTGGTGCCAGAAAAACAAAAAGACAATGGTATTCGCCATGACTCCATCCCACTGATCAATGATCTGACATTTCTTAAAAGTTCATTTGTATGATTTTCATTTGCTTTTATTGCCTCTTTTTTTTTTTTCCCTCCAGACTTTATGTAACCCAAACAGAAGCACCCACAATCACCAACTACCCAGTATCACAAAACCTACTAATCAAGAATGTTACCAGCCACTTCAGAAAGCCACAGGTCTGTGAGTCAGCACATTCCTGTTGTGTCTAGTGGGAGACACAGAAGGCATCACAATTTCCCCCTCAAGTTTCAAAAGCAGTTCTTCCTAGATAACATCAGGCCATATTAGCTCAGCCTGCTCCCTGGAAGATTTTATCCCTGTTGAGACACCCTTTCCATCCTACCAATGACGTGCTCCAAGACTACAAAACTCTATGCCCAGCTTAGAAGTTGAATCTAGGTGTCATGAATCCCAACCCAATGGTCAAGCCATTACAGCTCCTGTTTAAAGAGAATTATTTATTTAAAACAAAACCAAAACCACTGAAGGGAAAAAAAAAAGGATACTTTAAAAGATACCAATAATCTCTTACCAAAGGAAATTAACTTACCCTGCTCCCTCATAGCTGATCTCCTTATGTCTTCTCACTCCAATTCCCATATAAAGGAAAATGGGCCTCCACAGTTCCTGTGGATGCCACAGCCTTTTCACCAGAGCTGGTTTGTAAGTGACAGCAGAGGAATCAAGAGATCACAGGCGCAAAACTACAAGCAGACTCTTCCTCACTACTTCAGCAAACAATTTCCCCACCTCCCAGGCTAGGTTGACACTCCTGATTGCTGGTAATTCTTCCCACTTACAGTTTCCAGTGGTGATTCCTCCAGAACTTTTTCCCTACGAAATTATTGCATCAGTGTCATTGTCTATGTCTTGCAGCAGAAACATATTTACCATAACCTACTCAGAGTTTGTGCACAGCAATTATTTTCAAGTGCTTAGAACAAGTATTATGCCATGTCTCCTGCGCTCCAGAAAAATGAAACTTTATAGACATATGAAGTGTAGCCAAGCAAACATTCCTTTCTTGTGCATTCTAATTGCACCTTAATGATAGCATTTTACATGCATTTATGTACCTTTCATCCTAGGGTATCCCAGAGCATTTTGTAAACTGTCACATGGCTTTAAAAGGAGGCCTATATTAGCACAGGACTAGGAGTACCCAGACATCCCCAGAATCCAGTGCAGCAACCTGTAGATGAGTTCATTATGAGCGAGATTTGGGCCAAGGGCAGAACACTGAATCTCTGTAGTCAGATAAAGACCTTCCCTCCCCCTTCAGACAGCATTTGAAATTCTCGCATATCCATTTCATTTGATGATCTCAATGTTTTAAAAGCATTAATTAAATTGTACAGTATTTTAATTAGGTGAGGCATAAACAAAGATCTAAAACCTGCAACAGGAAGTGCTTAAGGGAAAAAGCACAAGACCCAAGGAAAATACTCAGCAATCCTAGATTCTCTCCCACATTGCAGCAAAGCAGTGGTTTAGCTGGAGACTACCTCCAGTTTGGTGTTTAACAGCTACCAACGCACCTATTCACTGTATTTTATTTTTCCTAATTCCGTTTGGAATGTGTCCTTCCCTTTTATCACTTTACACTCTGTAGTGAGCTCTATCCTGCATTCCAGTGCTATATGAACAAACACTTCCAAGACAGCATTTGTTTTTGCTTTTAAGCCTGCTGATTTGATTAGATTGAGGCCAAAATTCTTATATCCTCAGGAAAAAGAGAGAGAAAATCTCTACAAGCTTCTTCTACACAAAGATTCTTTATTTTATCATGTCTCTCAACACCACTCAGTTTTACAGGTAAACAAACATAAGAGCTAATTTTTTCCAACAAAATAATGTGAAACAAGACTTCACATTTGCAAGAATACAAGCTGTTTATTTTTAGATGCCTAATTTTAGGCAGCTCATTTAAAAAATTCCACCCATACAGATGCCAAGTTATTTTCCGAGGTCACACACTGAGCTAGTGACAGCCCTGCTGAAAAAGCCCAGGCATCCTTGTCCTTACAGTCACTATCAGAAGGCAAAGAGAAGGGGTGAATTGCATGCTCCCCAACATATCCACGCAGGAAGGAAGGAGGCTGAGTCAATTCTACTGGGATTTTTTTCAGTCTACACTTGTAAGAAATACAGATATCCCAGTTGTTATACACTGAGCTTTAAAGAGTTTCTGGACTGAAAGGGCAGTCTCCCATTACACTTCATTTAAAGATTTGATTAATTTTGTCTTTCCTTAAGCTAAGCTAAGCTACAAGAACATGTAACCTCCTTCTGCTTTTCCACACTCAAAGGTAGTTTGGAAACTTGTTGATATTGATTTCTTTCCCCTGACCTGGCTTTTAATTCAGGCGCCAGGCAATGGATCACAAGTGGATAACATGAAGATAAAATACTTGGCAGACACTTGACTGTCACATGCTTTCTGTTGCCAAGAAACAAAATAGGTTCTATTAGAATTATCTCATTAATTTTTTTATAATTTTATTTTTTATAGGCATGCTGTCAATGAAGCAAATGTATTTTCTTTCAGAAGGAACATGTGTTAAGCTTAAAGACAGACTTTTACTATATCAGAGGCTGCCACTGAACAGGTCTGTACACTAAATACCTCTGGGCCAGATCCTCAGCTAGTTACGGCTGAGTTGGATTCCTGGCACTAAAAAACTCCTTTCTTTTTCAATAGGATTAGGGTAGTGGAGGGATCAGTTTACACCAACTGACAAAGTGAATCCTCATTTTTTGCCATCTCGTTTCCTTCAGCTGTGTGGGGTTACTAAATGATTTACTACAGGATTGAAATCATGATCTGTTGTTTCAGTCATTGCCTTTAAAAAGTTGACTACAGAGTTTTTTAATGCTCCTAATTTTGATACAAGTTAGTTGCAACTGTGATCCACTTGCCAAACAATTCTCCAGGAAAAGAAAAATAATTACAGTCAGTGGCAGAATAATGTTTACATCCTTAATTTTCTTTTCAATAAGGATTCAACCTTTAAAGTCAGCTAAGACCTAAATGAAAGACCTGGCTGAAGGATTAATTCACAATGAGTAATAGCTGTAATGACTGTCAGGCAACAAAAAATTGGTCTCTACTACAATAAAATAAAGCCTAGGCCTGTAAGCACCGTACATGAAAAAATGCTTACTGATGTTCACACAGGTATTTTGCACATGTTGGCTACAGCAAGTTAAACAAGACCAGAATTGCTGAAGGCTACTTTCAGTGAACACCACTGCAAGCACAACAGCATATTTTTGAAAAAGAAGACAGTTCAAACAGTGCCTGCACTTTTCCCATCCATTTCCTTTCTTTAATGTCAGTAAAAACTTTTTCTTATGCTCTGAATGTTGTTCAGAGTGAGGCAGAGTTCTGTTTATGCCCTGCGAAGAGATACAGAAAAACAGGGAAGTAAAGCCAATTTTCTCTCTAAATCCTGCATGAAAATGTAGACATTGCTAGCCCACAACATAAACAGCGATAGGCAGGAGTCAATATTGCAAATGTTCTTCAGCGGTAACAAAAGCAGCATTATCTGTGTCAGGATTTTTAGTACAATACATCACACACAGCTGGCAGCTCAGGGACTCCTCAGGCTGGGACATAATTGATACACCAGGACATGGGCAATGCTCAGTATTACGGGTTCCTGAAACTGCCCATTCTCAGCAGGTCGCTTCCCACGTGACGTGGGGGGAGTCTTGAAAATGGAAGTGTATTTAGTTTAACAGTGTCTTTGTGATATTCCATCCCTTTGCAAGAATGAAAAGAATACGCTAGTGCAGGCTGTAAAGTGTTCACTGTTCTTCTGTATAAGAAATTTAGGTGTGGGGCTGAGCAGGAAAGTATCATACCCAGATGGAAGGAATGGATGCAACTTGCTGGTGTATCACATCCAGCTGTCAGCAATCTCAGGCTGTAACACCACACAGCTCCTTCCAAAACCTGCTCAAAGTCCAGCTTAACTTCATCAGGGTCTGTAAGAAGTTGTGGAGTGAGGTGGGGGCTGGTCTCTCCTCCCAAGTAACAATAGGACAAGAGGTCTCAAGTTGTTCCAGGGAAGGCTTTAACTGGATAATGGGGAAAAAACTTCCCAGTGACAGGGTTGTCAAGCAGTCCTGCTGGAAGAGGCTGCCCAGGGAAGGGGTGGAGTCACCAGCCCTGGAGGTATTTAACAGACCTGAAGATGTGGCACCAGGGGACATGGTTTAGTAGTGGATGTGCAGTGTTGTGTTAATGGTTGGACTTGATGATCTTACATGTCCATTCCAACCTAAACGATTCTATGTAACATTTAAAAGTTCCATGGGAAAGCTGTTGCGGGGATTAACTTTCTTCTAGCTCCTATACTAAATTTATTAGTGGGATGTTCATAAACCTTTTTCTTGTGACGACTTCGTCCATTATTTAAAATGGTTGTTCTCCCTTCACAAGTGTCACAAAGCTGACAGGTACATTTTCTCTTTGACTGGGCTGAGGCAACACGTCCTCCTTTAGGGACCTACCCACCACCATGCTGCCATCAGACAAGGCATTAACATTCTTCTCTACAGTCATTCACACCCCAGTAAACTCCTACTGTACAGCAAAAATCCTCTTAGTCCCCAAGCAAACAAATGTCTCCTTCTTAATAAAACTGAGTTTCAACCTATTTCTACCCCTCTGTACAATATTCTAATCCCCCTTGACACTGAATACATCTCCCAGTGTGTGTCACCAGTACACTCCACTAGCAGACCCGTGTTTTTCTGCTCCACCCCACAACTCATGTATGAACTGTAATCTTTTCCACCTTGTCATTTCTTAAGAATAAATATTCAAGGTTATGAATTTGTCCATATTTAATTTGTCCTATGTTACCATATTTTTTAAAAGATCCCTTATCGGTCACTTTTGCACTAAGGTGTTCTAATGGCTCCAATTGGGACAAAAGCATTCTGTACCCAAACTGAAAAGAAAAAAGTAAAGTTCTGTCCTTGAAATCTTCTTCAAACGAGTGTTCAACTCTGCTGACATCTTCTACATTTCCAAAATACCCACAGCATTGTTTCAGGAGAAAACAAGAAGTGTACCCATTTTAATTTTTCCATAATGCCTCCAGGCCTCTACTGAGGGTAAGACACTACTGGGCTAAGATCTCTAGAAAACACAGCAAGATTCCTGTACCAGTTAAAACAGGTGAGATAACCACTGGACAGAAGGCAGAATTAGGATAGAGGGAAAAGTCATTAATTCATCTAAATTTGTAGATCACAGATGAGTAGCAAAGTCAGACAGAACCGAGAGATCTTAGGACACTCTAGTAGGAATCCACAGGACAGATTTTTCATTTTGTTTGGGTTAAGGACAGAGACACCTGATGGGAATATTAAAAATGAGAACAAATGAACAATACACTGCAACTAAAAAAGAAGTTATCTATTTAATAACATAGAATTGCTTAGATAAATCACAAATATATATCTGAAGACGAAGGCTCAAAAATCTGCTGGAAGGGAAAAATCTGAAACAGTTACAGATTTTTAGTCTTTTATTTGGTTTAAGTATAAAGCATAGCTTATAGATAAGAATATTGGAAGAATTCAATTTTTTTTTCTTTGCTGCAAGGCAATTTTTATCACAGCCTGCTGGACTATATTAAAAATTCTTTCATTAAAATTTTATTATCACTGAATTTTCTCCATGAGATGTGACTCCAGACCAAGAACATTTCTTCCTTATCACTCTAATTAAAGCAAGGTGATACAGAAACCTAAACAAAAGAGGTTTTTTACAACCATAAATTCCTGTATCATCAATAGGCTCACTGGAAATATCAGAATGTTAACCACTAGTGAATCTGGGTAAATAACATTGGGGGGGTGTTTGGTTGGTTGGTTTGGTTGTTATTCTTATTTTGTTAGACTAAGCAGAGAAAAATGAAAGTGTTAACATAACAGACCCCAGGAGTATCTGCACTCAGTTTATTTAACAATCAAGCAGTAAAGGAAGTTAAACAGTCAGAAATAAGAAGGATTAAAATTGATAGAGGTTGTTAAGTCAGAAGAAAGGAAGATTTGTTCTCAACTCACATTCACCTGCTTTTATACCTGCATGTTTTCTTAAGAAGTAGGCAGTGGCATTTGTTTCTGTTTAAAATGCACAAGGGATGCCTCACAGAATCGATTGATCTATTTATTTATTTATCACCTCTGTTTCAAAGGACAGAAAATGAGAACAATGCCCATTGTTACCTGCCATATCTAAGCAGTAATTCCACATTGCTATTCCCAGCACTCAGTGTCCCATGCATTATAAACCACACAGTAGGAGCACGGAGTGCTCATCTCAGTGCAACTCCTTATTCCATTCTGCTCAATTTTTCTGCTACAGCAAGCAGAAATCTGTCGAGGACTTACACATGGGACAAGAGACCAAAAATACTGGAATTCACATTGACTATCACTCATTTGTCAGGTCATTCACCATGACGAGAGAGTTTGAAAGCAAGAGCCCTGACAAGCAAGAGCTTGGATGGAGAGAGAGATCAGTGCTGACTCCAGTGAATGCTGGAACTTCTCTGATGTCAGATCCTACCTCATGGCCACTGCTTTCTTTTACAAGCAGCCCACTGATATCCTTACCATCCCTTAAAATATGAGTAAGGATGAAAAGATTTCAGCCTAAAAATCGTACATCCTGCACCTGCTGAGTGCAGACCACAGTGTGCAGGTTGGCTTGCTGAAGGGCAGGAGCCCCTACATTCAGCAGCCCACTGCCAGCAGAATCCCAGAGCCTTAAAAGAGAATCACAGAGTAAATCAAGCTGGAAGGGACCTCTGGAAATTTCTAGCTCAACTTTCTGCCCAAAGCAGGGCTATTTTCAAAACCAGATCATGTTGCTCAGGGCCTTTTTCCATCAACGTCTGAAAATCTCCAGAGGTTGCACAGCTTCTCTGGGTAATCTTACCAAGGGCTTGGACATACACATTGTGAAAAAAGATTTCCTTCTATTTAGTTGGAATTTCTCTTGGTGCACTTTGTGACTGCTCTCTTCTGCCCTTCCACTCTGCACCGAGGAGAGCCAGGGAAGGGAGCTATGTAGAAAACATGGATCCACCCATGTACTTCAAATCATCAATTGTACCTGCCCTTAGCGTTCTCTTCCTCAGGCCTACACAAAGCCAGTTCCTTCAGCTTTTCCATGTAGGTCCCAAGCTCCAGGTCCCTAATCAGCACTCTGCTGCAGGAGTTCATTTGTCAGCATGTAATTTTTTTGCACATCAGGTTGAGTATAAAACTGGAGAAGAACAGGAAACCATCCCAGAGGGAGCCCTCAGTGCTGAACACAGGGGCACAATCACTTTCCTTGATCTCCCAGCTACATTCTGACAAATCTTGTCCTACTCTACTCTGCAGTAAGCTTTCAGTGTCACCAGGACATGCTGCTGACTCACATTCAACCTGCCCATCAGGACCCACTAGTCCTTTGCTGCTGCTCCCAGTCTGCTCCGTTATCCCCTCCAAAGTGTAGGACTGGCACTGCCTTTGCAAGTGTTGCATGTTTCCTGCTGGCCCATTCTTCCAGATTAAATCCCCCTGAACAGCAGCCCTGCTCTCCCTCCAGAGCAGTGACTGTTCTCACAACCTGATGCCACACATGAACACGTTAAGGGGACATTCTGCCCCACCATCCGTGTCACTGATGAAGATGTTGGGCAGCAGCAGCTCCAGCATCAAGCCATCCCTTCCCTGTATTGCTGGCAACAACCTACTCCTTCTGTCCATCTTTTTTCTATCATATTTACCAAAGGGATACCAGCAAGGCCTTTTAACACCTCGATCTCTTGTTATTAATTAATCTGCTCTCCTGCAAAGAACAGCAGCAGATAAGATGTGGTCTGTTCCTTCTGTTTAAAGAATGAGCTGTTATAGTCAGCCATCCATTCCAGATGAATCAGAAAACAATTCTACCCTTCAGCCTCTGAGAACCCATGGAACAATTTTATGAACAAAAATTAATACAAGCAAATGAAACTTAGCTGGCATTTAAGTGAGGGCTTAGTCAGCAGTTTATGCACACTGGAGACACCCACACATTAATTCTACTACTTTTTATCATGAATTTCACATTAATTCCATGACAAATCAAAAGTGCAACCCCACCCTCCCCCCCAACAAATGGCTGGCCTTTCAGCCTACTGTTTATGTGTGCTAAAGGGATCAGAAGCCTCACTCAAGGTCAGCTGTGCTGCCAAAGAAGGCGGTCCAAACCAAATTCCACCTGGAGTACGCGTCTCCCGTGAGCGACGTGAAAGGCTGGATAACAAACACACCTACACTGGAAACACAAATCCTTTGTTCCACTCGGAGCACTCGTGCTTTTTATGTAGACACCTTTACATGGATCACATATTCTCGGAAGCTCAGTTTCCAGATAACTTCATAACAGTGTCACTAATTTTCCAACTCAGAACTATTTTCAGCTTCAGATCAAATGCTATTTTTAACCTTAAACCCTGGCTCATTGCTAGGCTTAATTTTATGTATTTAAGATGCATTTAGGATTGTTCACTCATGCTTTTGCAGTGCCAAGAAAATTATCCTGGTGGTGTCTGTACTAAATTTATGATTACTATTCTTTTTCCATCAATAAAATACTAAAGTAATAAGAAACTATGGTTTTGTCCATCAAATTAAAAAAAAAAACCAAACAACCAACCAACAACAACCAATCAAACAACACCAAAACCCTTAAATGGCATATTGAGTCTTAGATTCCACATTTAAAAGAGGTCATTTCATATCCAAAGACACAAGACTTCATTTGCCTCATCAGCAAGCCATCCCTACTCTAGTCCAAGAGGAACCAGAATGCCTTATGGAACTGGCTTTTAAAATCTCCAACTCATCTGACCATACCGATTCCCCCCTCACTTCTTAGTCATCTGTCTCAGCAAACATAGGCATACTCTTCACAATGACCATAAATTAATTTGCAAAGCAGAAATTCCTGGGACTCTAGAATGAAAGTCCCATTTTCCAAAAAGTCACATTTAGTAAATTTGAGAGTACAAGCAGCTGCCAAACAAAACAAATTAGCTGGGTCATCACAGAAAGTCATTCTTACTGTTCTTCAATTATAATCACATAATGAAAAAAATAAATCTAATCCTGTGACTAATGAGCAGTACCCATGTCCCAGTATGCATTTTACACTGTCAGAAAATAAACCACTGCTCCTCTATGCAGTTGATGTCACTTTTCCGGAGAAAAAAAAATGTTTCTGTCCCATGGAAGTTTTTCAAAAAATAAAAACTTCTAGTATATAATGCAGTTAAAGCAGATGAAAAATCCTGCATCTCTATAAGGCACTGCTTTCTACTCAACTCTGCCATACCAGAACACATGATCCTTTCCAACACAAACACACACATACAAATCTCATAAATTATTATTATGAATAAAACTACCGTAAGGCAATCTGACAGGAGATGAGATGGAAATACCTTGGAAATACTTTAAATGGCTCCTGTGCCTTGGAGAGGTAATTAACTGTCATGTCCTAGAACTAAATAATACAGAAGCTGAAATGCATATTTCAGACCTGCCTGTAGTGAACCACTTTTGCAGCTCAGGAGAAAGAAGTTCTATTTAAGGAAAAAACTACTTGTGGAGAAGATGTCTCTGAATCTCTCCTTAAGTGAATTCTCACTTACATGTCTTTCCTTGTATAAGCCCCATTACACACTGAAGCAGAAAGGTCTCTGCAAACAAATACCCACAGACTCACAAACAAGCTTGCATTGTTGCCAGTCCAAGTGACCTCCAGGTTATGTCCCTGGTTGCCCCATCAGGGGACTGTGTTCCCTGATGACGATATCTGTTCCAGAACTGGGGACAAATGTGTCCACCTTTGAAACACAAAAGATCTGTCTGTCCTCAGAACAGTCTGAGAATCACCTACAGAAGCCTCAACATGCTTTAGGAGAATTCTGGGAAGCAGCAGGCGTTATCCAGCCTGGCCCACTGCTGGCACACAGCAGCAGCTGCTGACAGCCGGCCAGCACAGCCCGGGCACCACAGGCACAGAAAAACCTAATTAGTGGGCAGCCACAGTCCACACTGACTCCAGCTCCTGGACCATGTCCATTTAGAACTCTATGCACGGGCTCAGTCTTTAATCCAGTGCAGCTATGACTTCACAAGCAAGGCTTTAAGGTATCAGAGTACTTGATGGCTTGGTGGTGCCTCTAACAATGGAGACTAGCTCTTTATCTGTGACCCTAATGCACCATCTCATTGAAGCAGATCTCATTACTGTCATATTCCAAGGCAGTGCTATTGTGGAAACAATCAATTCAATAGCAAGGGACTAAGACTCTTGGGAAGTCAATGCACTTAGCAACTGAGAAGACAGAAGATAAAAAAATCACCTCTGCATATCCCTCAGAATTACCCCATAAGTATCAGAGATCTCCCGTGATGCTGAATTAGTACCCATGACCAGCACAAACCTTTAAAAATACCATATGACAGGGCCCTGAAGTTGAAGAGATGTTCAAACAAATCCTTCCTCAACCAGCAGAGAAAGAAGTCTGCCAGAATATTCTCAATTTTTCCATGTGGCAGAGTGGCAAAGGCACAGCACAAGAGTGATATTCAAGCTGTAATTTAGAGAGTGAACATAACAAACAGCTCAGAGCGGTTCCCATGCATGCAGCCTTTTCTCCTTTTTCACAGCCTTCCTGAATTTACAAGGGAGACACGGCTTTTTAAAAACAATCTTGGCTGAGTCACTAATAAGAGCAACAGCAACAACAAAAAATTACATGCTGCGACTAACTGGCAAGATCTGGCAGTACAGGGAGCCCTCAAGGAACAGAGCCAGACAACTGGAGCTCACTGGCCAGGTGGTGCTTTCGTTCCTTGGGGAACCTGGCATTAGTCTCACCCAGCAGCTGAACCACAGAATAATTCTGGCTTAAGTGTTGGAAAAAGTGTTTAAAGACTTGCTCTCTCAGCTGTGGGTGAAGGTGGCATGCATCAGAGCCAGGGTAAAGCAAATGTAAATTACTGCACTGGGAGTAGGAGCTAGGCAACATGTACCAGAATTAGAAGGAGTCCTCAGTCCCTGATGCCGGCTTGAGGCAATGGTTTCCCACAGAGGAGATGTGAATACTGGGGACATGGTCAACTGGGATTACTGCAGTGGATCCCTCTGCAATAATTACCTGCTGTGGCAGTGAGGATGCAGGCAGACAGATTTACATTTGAATGCTTGCAGTCTTTACATAGAGACTGTAATGGGGTTTTTTTGCCTGCAGACATTTCAGAAAATTAATTCAGATTAACTTTTGAAATGGATTATAGAAACTACTTCAGAGTTTTTTGTGGACACTCATTCATAAGTAAGAGTGATCTTAATCAATTTCAGTTTGCTCACTACAAGAATGAATTAAGATCAATCAGAGCCCCTTTAACTGAGAATTTACTTTTTTATTTAATTTGGATTAATTGTTCCTATGTCTCTCCATCAGCCTGTGTCAAACTACGAGCCTGGAGAACAACTGGAAAGAAAACATTTCTGCAATATCTTTCTGGCCACTACACTGTGGGCCCCCTGTAACAAACATGTTCTTACATGAGGCTGTTACATTCTTGACTCTGACACCAGGGTAACCATGGCTGTAGAACTCACTGTTTTGGACAAAGGGAAAATATCCTAATAATATCTGAAAGCCATTCATTGCCACTGGGTTGCCTGGACACACCACTTCCACATTGTTTCATACACATATTTTAGTTTCTTCTTTAGGGCTCTGACATCCATGGAAGTTCTGAACCCTTATAACTCCCCCAGAAGGTCTCAGGCCAACGACAGGAGCAGTGAACACTGGTGAATCTGTCATATCTAAAATCCTTCTGTCATCCCACCTCACTATTCCCTAAATCCCACTATCAGAGCTGGTTTTGTATTGGTGACTACACTTATGTGTGAGGGACAGCATACTCAAGTATCATCCACAGCATTACAGAAAAGTGAGAACTGTGTAGTATTCCCCACAAATACTTAGCAGCAAAAGCCTTGTATATTCCAGAAAAGCAACGCTTGCAACAGCTAGGTGCAGCCTTTCTCCCAGCCCCAGTCCCCTGAAAAGGTTAGGTTCTGGCTGGAGGTCAGCGAGGGACAAGGAACACGGGGTGTCAGGAGTGACTTCAGAACAAGCAGCAAAAGCCAATGACGCATCTGTCGGGCCTCACTCCAAAGGCAATCGCAGCGGAATGCTGTGGATGATGCCAACTGTGATTTGAGCTGCACTCGACAGCCCTCAGCTTCTCCTCAAGTGCAGACTATATACAGAGACTACTGAAGGAGCTCAAAGCAATGAACCAAAACAGCCTGCATTTTACACAAGTCTTCAGAGCTGGAAATAGGCTCAAGGATACGGTAGCAGTTGCCGAGCACTGAGGCTTTTCCTTATAACCAGGGTTGCCAGCTGCCTTATTTGGGGACAGGAATAACCTGTTTTGACAGATTTACTGCTCTTGCCATTTCCCCCTAAACCTTTAATGAAGTTTTTATGAACCATTTCCTTCAAACACCCTTTCACAAGTTGACAATGCAAGGAAGTTACATTTGCAGAGTGGAACAAAGTCAATCAGACAGATGGGAGGCAAAACAAGCTGAGAAAAAACTCGTGCTGCTTGCCAAACATCTTCCTAATATTTTCCACAACAAGCTGCAAGCAGTATTCCCCACTTTCTCAAATACTACATCTTCTCTAGAATCACGATTTTTAAGTCACCTTCTACTCACTTACAGCATTACTAAAAGAACAGAATTAGTCAGACAACCTTTTAGCCTAATTGGAAGAATAGCTTTCTCATACATGTTAAAAATCTGTATTTATCCCTTATGCATCTATAAAGCAGCGAGCACTGGAGAAACTGAGCAGTATTCCACTGAGCCAAGCCGTGTGACCTTGACTTCCTAAAGAAAATCAGCATGGTGGTAGTGTGTTAACTGAAGGCTTCACCCCTGACTTTGAAATTCAGATGAGTGTAAACCTTTGGGACTCCAGGGACCAAGCTGTACTGTCATTGAAACCTGAAACAGCAGAAGCCCAGGAGAGTTTGTCCTTGCGTTGCCACCTATTTAAATTACTATAGGTTTGCGATATGCATGGATGTGCAGTGTGAGTGAGGGGGTCACTGTGATTCTCTCTCCGTATCTTTAGCATTAGTCACTGTGTGTTGTTGTGGAAGGGCCAACATTTCCAGGACACAGCTATGAGTAGAAAGGCAGCAGGTGTGAAGCAGGGAAGAGCAAGGAGGTGGTAATAAAAAGCCTGCAATGGCATCCAAGATGTCTGAGCTCCAATCCCACCTATGTCAGAATTCTTAAGGAATCCTGGGCACATCATGTCCCTCCCTCACACATTAAAATGGATGTGTTCTGGAAAACAGTGTCTGTTTTTACTTCCCTTAGGTCTAACACTGACAAAAACCTATAAATTCTTAAAGAGTGCTTTGTCTTCTTTAATTGTAGGTTTCCTGAATGTTCTTATGTAATACTCATGCAGGAGACGAAAGAGGAACAGACCAGACTTTATGCTGCCTTACAGAATGTGTGCCAATCATCCACACTGTCCCCTCAATTATACATGTGGCACTATTTGTCCCAAAGAACTTTACAACCTTTAGTGGACAATGAAGTAGGCTGATACAAAGTCCTGATACACAGAACTCTCACTTTGGTGAGCACGAGGGGCCTCACATGCAGAGAACCTGTTGGAGAGGACTTGCAGATGCAGTAGCAGGAGAGTATTGTTTGAGGGTAAATCCATACCCTGAGAGCACAGCACATTGTCTGCAGCCTATGAACTTCACATTTTGATTGAAAGAATTACTTTGAATCATGAACAACTTTTTCTTTTTGTTTTACTGTTTAATCACATTTCGTAATAAAATGAAAAGAGGTCAAATCGTGACTTTCAAAAATATGTGGGTACTCCTATCCTCTTCAAAAAGCCCTGAAGACAGACCAGGGAGAAAAAGCACAGATGAAGAGAGGCAAGAACAAAGGTGACCTATCACTTTGCTGAGCATCCTACTTGCAAGTCCACAGCCTGATGAAGGCAAGTTGAAGGAAGGCAGCCTTGTGTGGGATAATTTGTACTAGTAACATTGTAACAAAACAACAAGAAACAAACTGACAAATACAACAACTGTATAAGTAAATTGTAATGCTTAATACCAGAAGCTGTCTATTACATGGGATACAACAGCTTCTTGCAACACTGAGACAAGAAGAGGAAAGTACCATAATGAAATAATCAGAGCCTATTATCTGTGTAAAGTAAACTACTCAGTGATACATCTAAAAATATAGCCAGCAGTTAAATGTAGCTTAGGAAAACAAACAGTAACTACAACATTAAAATTTGATCTGGGATCTCTGAAATGGTTTCAGGAACCTCAGTGCAGTCAGAATCTTGATTTCACAGGGTATCAAACAGCCCCTTCCCAAGGAGCTCACGATACACTGTGATGCCAGCTCAGCCCTGACACAGGGAACTGCATCAGTCTAGGCAACCATCATCCTTCTCCTTGCCAAACCTGGAGATTCAGTCAAGCCTGACACTGCCTTACATTACAAAAATTGCAGGAGAAGTGATGTAGTGATGACAAATACAATAGAAGAGCTTCACAGAGAAGACAAATACATTTAAAATTATCAAAGCATAATTGACAAATATCCAATGTCAATATCATTGACAGGCCAAGCATCTGTCATATTCCTTCCTCACAGCAGTTTCTTGATGAGAGATAAAAACAAAAAGCTCAAATTAATATATTCTATGTAGTGGAGTAAATTTTATGTCTTCCTTCCCCTATCACATCTGTTTATTACTCTAGTGTGTGTTTCTAGCCTTGTCAAAGGGCAAACACTTGTTACAAGTGCTGCTTCCAGACTGACTGGCTTTGGTACTCCAGTGCTTTACAATAACTTTCCCCTCTTGAAAAGACTAAACAAGGAAGTGAAGAAGTAAGCCCTGAGAAACTAAAACACTGTTTGTCATGATGGGGCCTCAAGAGGAAATGGTAAGTGTTATTTTCTTCCACTCTGTTGCATCAGTAATTTGCTAGAAGTCTCAAACTCTAAAAGCTCTTCCAAGCACTGCTGCTATTCCCAGTTTCAAATTCAACCTTATTTCTACTTATCACCTTTACTGGCAAAAAGGGAGACTGTCAGTAATACCTGCATTAAGGAAAGCATATATGTTGTAGATCCTACTTTCACCTTATCAGTATTCAGCAAGTGTTCAGGTGAAGCTGCCCATGAGTACAGATTCATCTTAGAATATTTCTGAGAGACAGTTTCAGTTGGATGGGAATTACTGATTTAGAAGACAAGGTTGACAGATCCAGATACACAGTGCATATTTCTTTAAAGCATTTGGTTTAAGTTATTTTCTTTCTGTAAATGGATGTTTACATAGGACTGGATGAGAAGTCTGCCTAGAAAGCAAACCAAATATAACACCGTAGTTGTATTTCTGAGGCTGTCCCTGATACTGTTTAAAACAGGCAATGCAAATGTGGTAAAAGAACAAGAGAGATGCCAACAGAACTGAAAAACAGAATTGCCAGGCAAATTACTCAATCTCTTGCTTTATCTAATTCAAGACAGTCTGTTTGTCACTTCTCAAAAATCAAATTCTAACTATCTGAAATAGGCACTCAAAAATTATGGCTTACAAATTTAGTTGGCATCCTAAAAAAAATTAGCTAAATGTTTTTCAAAGTTTTTTCTAAGGGACAGAAGAGACACACCCTCACCATTCCATTCCAGTTAAATAAATGTTAAAGGCAAAAACCTCACAGATGGCCAGAAATATAATCTGCAAGTATTTACCTAAACTCTTTAGTGCTTCATCTTTTTCATTTGTAAGATGCCACTCTCTTCTCTACTCTGCTTCATATAGCACTGTCACTGCAGAATCCAACTACCAGACTACCCAAATTTGTTCAAACCAGCTTTCAGTAGTAAAATCTAAATCCTGCAAAAGACCCTTAAATCTTTGGAGAAAATAGACAGAGGCTTATGCATATTTTCCCAGCCCCATGCTGTACTCCTATACACATATTAGAGACACACACTTGAGAGCAGCTATGTGCTTCGGTAGTGACAGATTAAAGCAAGTTGCATTTCTTCTAATTAAAAGACACAAATTATTTAAATTCTTAAAACAAGAGAGAAGTCAGAGTCATCAACGACAGCAAGACAGTTGTTCCCAATTGAAGAAAAATTATACTGACTACTGTCTAATCTCCTTGCCTGTCACAGACATTCTGAGAACTCTGTGGGGCAACAGCAAGGGAATTCCAACAGCAGAAAGTCTCATAAATGTGCCATTAAACTTGCACATCTTCACTCATCAGGTGAATTTCCTGGACAAGATAAAATACCATTAGCACTACAGACACAAAGCCCACCAAGCAGTATCTGCCTGACTTAATCAGACAGCCCAGAGGCCGGGGAATACTCCTAAGTCCTTCTGGTTTTCCATTCCTTAGCTGACCCATCCATTTGCCTATCTCTGTCCTGTTTCTCCTATATGAATTATAACTTTTTAGCTTGGTGGCTTCTGCAACTTTTAAAAATGGAACTACATAGCAAAACATTAATTTCCACTCTTTCTGTCTGTTTTTTATACTGCAGTAATGTGATAGCTTTCAAAGCAAAAAGACAATTATTAAACATACAATTTTTGTAACTCCTAGGCCTTTGAACTTTCAAAATGGAAAAAAAACCCCAAAACTTATTGGAGTAACAGTTTAAAAAATACTTCCAGAAGATTACGTTCTTTTAAAAGAGAAAATGAGTTTTTTTGTCCTAAGCTGTATACAGTTATGGAGTTCATGCTGTAAAGAATCCAGAAAAGTTTAGGCTCTTTAATTTATGACTTCAGTGATTATTCAGAAGTCAAAAATAAAGAGGGCATAAGCTATGCAAGGTTTAAAAAAGAAACTTCAAAGAGATAAAATATCTTCCTAATATCAGTCTTGTCTGTAACCCAACCATGCAACTTCTGTACAGTTTGCCTTTTGCCAAATCCCTTTTATAATTGGTAAAGGAAATGCTGTTCATTTGCATGCAGCTGCAAAAATAAAGAAGGTAAGCTTCTTACTCTCATTTGAATATGAAATAAACCACAATGGTTTAAGAAAACAGTCTCAGTATTTTTAACAATGGGAAGAGATAAGACATGGATTACCTATACTTTAGGGAACAACTATTCAGGACATCAAGTTAGATAACTGCAGCTATTTGTAATGGGGTACGTCATGGTCCCAGCTCTTGTGAAGCTCCGACTCTGCTGCAAAGTCAGAAACAGAGTGCAAAGAGAAAAAAGAGATACAAATGGCAGATGGAATGTTTATACTTTCACTCAAATGAATCCCAGAGAGCATGACAAACTTAACTAATTATTTGCAAACTGTCCCAAATCTTACAAATATGTTGCTAGCAGTGAAGTCATCTTCTGGCATTATCTGCCACTACAGGAAGCTTTCCCTGGGCTGGAACAGTATGGCTAACTGTAACACAAAATTTATGTATAAGGAAACAAAACAAACAAAAAAGAAAATCAACCAGAGCCCTTGGACAGTGTTTAGGGAAGAAGGTTGAAGAGAATACATAAATTGTTCTGCATCAGAAGCAGTTCAGAAAAAAAAAAACATTCTTCTTGCTTCTATCAAACAAAAGTTAATAAGTGGTCATGGAAAATATGTGCTTGGTTTACATGTCTGTAATTTGAGGCCTCTTAGATAAATAACAATATACGGTAGTAATAAAAGAATAACAGTAATAATTAAATTATAATAATTAAATTATAATAATTAAAATTGCTTCCAAAATCAACAGTAAGTCAACATTTCCAAGCCTCTTCATTTCACTTCTAGTATTAGCATCATCAATTATTTGACACAGGATGCAAACATTATCATATGTACAGAGCAGTAGCTAAAGGAAGTTTCTGAAATTAAGATTCACGAAACAGAATTCCATGAAGATTTAACCTATAGAATATATAAGTAAACAAAATATGTTATGTGTTTTCCTCATCAGAGTTACAACTTCCTCATGAGGGGCAGAGGAGGGGCAGGCACTGATCTCTGCTCTGTGGGGACCAGGGACAGGACCCGAGGGAATGGCCTGAAGTTGTGTCAGGGCAGGTTTAGGTTGGATATTAGAAGGTTCTTCCCCCAGAGGGTGGTTGAGCACTGAACAGGCTCCCCAGGGCAGAGGGCACAGCACCAACCCTGAGAGAGCTCAAGAAACATTTGGACAACACTCTCAGGCACATGGTGTGACTCTTGGGGTTGTCCTGGGCAAGGCTAAGGGTTGGACTCAATGATCTTTGTGGGTCCCTTCCAACACAGCATATTCTGTGATTCTGTGCTCACAGTTGATCTTCACAACATCTGTAATTTTAGAAACCCTACATAGAAAACTTTTAAATGCTACTAAAAGAATGAAGGCACCGTTGCTTCAAAGAACCAGCAACTACCCAGAGTGGCTTGCTGGGCAGTTTCCATTCCATGCCTCTGACAGCCCCTGCACAAACATGCACCCTTGGCAGTGGGCAGGGCTGTACAACAGCATGTCACTGCATGTTCTGCCACTCAGGTCCTGGTGTAAGGGATGCCACGTTCATGTCCCCATCTGCACACATGTCCACAACATGTCTGTGCTCTGCAAACAGAACTAGCTTTTCCACAGGCAAAAGGTGAATGCACTTGGAAGGTGGTAACAAGATTAATGCTGCTATTCCTTCAGAACACCCAAAACTGCTGATGGACAATGTGTTCTATAGGTGATTAGCACGGTTGCCATCATCTGCTTTTACTGTATGCAAAAGGTACTTTTTGCCCAGACTTCCCAAAAACACAGATTATTTCAGGGAATTTAGAGGGTTGGAAGCTGAGAAACTACAGGACACTTACCAGTAAGCTGGATTAAGGACCAGAACACACACCTATGAGAACTATAACACATACTAAAAGATGCATCATAACACAAAAATTGTGTAAGAGTGACATTTACAAATATACATGCCAATTTGTTCCTGGTGGAACAATCAAAGAAGAAAACCAGTATTCTAAAAGTGTAAATATAGCCTCTCTGGATTTTCAAGTAAGTTCTTACAATGAAAAGCAAAGCCTCCAACTTTAAAAAGAAAAGAAAGCAAAGAATATACAGAAATTTTCAGACAAAAAAAATATTGCAGTGATATTAATACTCTAATGATAATGCTTCCAGTTTTTAAAAGGACACCAAAAGTGCAGAAATTCCTTGTGATGCAGACAGTTACACAATTCTCAAGGTTCCACACGGAAAGCTGATCTGAAGGCTACCCAAGGGGAGAAGATGGACTGGCAATCTTCAGGAAAAGTACTGGCCTGATCAACTGTATCTCTGGGCATTTAATTCAGAAAGAAATGCAGCTCAGGTTTGGACAGTCTGAGAAGCACAGGTGCCATGCCCAAGGCTGGTCATGGTACAGGCATCTGAAAACTGTTTGCCAACACATCCTCTTTTAACCTTAAAAAAACACAATACCACATACAGGTACAGCACCTTCCCTTACCTTCCTCAGCCTTACAGTGTAAGCATAACACTCTCACCTTACAACCAGGACATCAGAACCAATAATTTTCTAATTTCACTAAAAATTAAAATTAAACTAGGCATTTTCTCTTTTCTTTCTCAATTTCTTTATTCATTTCATTATTTCTTGATTTTTTCAAAAGTCTATTGCAAGGAGTTTCAAAGTCTAACCAAGCACTCTCTTTTTCCCCTCTACAGGTTTCCCATGATTTGTATTTAACTGAGTTCCATGAGATTTTTAAGAGGAAAAAAAAATAGATGGTCTTTATCTATCTCTTCTACACCATTCATAATTTTAGCAACTGATATGACACAGTGAGAGGATGACGAATGGCGTCTAAGATGATAATCCCAGGGGGGTTTAGTCTTTCATCATGGGTTTCCAGCAGAGATCATGTTAGTCTCCCTTTTCTGAACTCTTGAGCTTAAGACAAAGTAATCAGAACTGCCAAATATTCCAGGAAATCATGCACCACCGATTAACAGAAATGAGCAGTTCTTTTCATAACGCCACATTCCCTACTCCCTTTCACTTGCCTCTTCAGACCTTATAAGCAGCCTAAGAAGAGCTTGCAAGATATTAATCGGAACACAGAGCATTCAAGTCATGATGAATATTTAGGAGAAAATAAGAAAGTGAGTTTCCAGCTTCTACTTTACCGCCTAGCCAATAGTAAACTATTTCTAGTAACAGCTGCTAAGAACTTTGAAGAGTATTTTTAGGATGTAACCAAGCTCAGGGTATTTTTAATCTATGATTATACATTGTCTAAGTCAGATCAGCATCAGTTAGGAGGTTTAGCCAGACTCTGTTGTTGTTATTATACCCTCATATAACCTGAGGCTGCTTCAAAATAAATCTTTATGAAGGGCCGCTTAAGAAAGTGTGTAACAGAGAAAATTGAGCACTCCTATAATTTCTTCGGCCGGGAACATCTTCAGGGGAGTTTCACCTCTTTTAGACTCTACAATAATAACTCAATAGTAGCTGCAGATAGATAGACTGATGTTTTCCTAAGTTCCATAAATCCTAACACTGCTATTTCAGCCATATGGGGAAAATCAGTTTCACAAGGCTATGTCAAATTTTCTCCAGTGCAGCCTGAGATGAGAATGTGGCTGGTCTCATGAAAAATTCAGATATCTGCAGCCCTGAAGAAGGGGCACTGGGTCTTTCCTCATTTGTTTATTTCCCCACTCTTTCCAAACATCAAGCAAATGAGATAACAGAATAATACAACCTCAGTCTTTTGCTTGTATTGCCAGATTCTGCTAAAGATTAAAGACAATTTTCCAATTATTTTTTCTTATCTTTGGGATTCTGAGAGAGCCTCTTATGGAAATGAAGAGGTAGGAGGTAACTATCTTTGTCAGAAAGGCAACCCAGCTTTGCACTGAGTAGTAAGGGTATCTTTTCCACCTCCACATTAATTACTTTTCACTTTGCGCAGTATTATGTAACATATTGCTGTGAAACTGTCTTGCAGTTTAAATTTCTCTACCCAAAACAAAGAGGGACCTGCTCCCTCACTGCCACTGAAATTGTGCACTGGCAGGAAAATAGAACAAATCAGCTGGAGGTTTCCAGACTGCACTGCTGAGAGGAATGAAAGAACAATTTACTGTTAAATGGCTGCACGACAGAGCAAAGGGATACCATCCATGCCAGGGTGTTTAACCAAACCAAGAGGTCCAAAAAAATAATGCTTGGTTCTCTCCTGTTAACACAGAACTGAGGGCACAGGAAAAAGCATCTCAGCAGGCCACCAGCTCACACTGACAACAGGAAAAGAAATATAAGTGATTTTAACCAGCCCTCTCACACTCTTTTCCACCATAAGCAGTAGAAACAGGATGCACTTAGGTCCTAAAAGACTCTGTTATTGTTATAAATTATTTATTGAAGCCGTTTTTTCTCATTTGTTTGAAGATCAGCTGCTTTTATTACACCAAAGAATAGTAACAGGAAAAAGGAAATAGAACAAGGAAAAAAATACTACCACAGCAACCAAGAAGAAAGTACCCTGATACCTTCCCCATCCTATTGCTTCAGGATGATATTATCTGTTATTTCTGAACTATTTCAGCCAAGGAAAGCCCAACTCAGTGGGTAAAGAACAAGCAAGTCCAGCAAAATGTCAGTGTTTCAGTTTTATTGCAGCTTCCTTACTCTCTCCCCTGGAAGCATGTGCAGTTTCACAATGGAGGGAAAGGGTGAGGGTACCAGCCCAGCCCAGGCAGGCAGACTGTTCACCCCTGACACTGCATGTTAACTGGGAAGAAACACAGACACTGGAGAAAATGACTCCTACCCCAGGACACTGGCCCTCTTTGGCAAGGGAAATGAAAAGTGAGTGAACGAGTTGGGAGAGTCAACGAAGGATCATGACCCTGAAAAAACACCTGCAATATAAATTCCCCACTCCAAGACTGAACTGAACTTATGAACACTGTGCAGAGATGTGTAGAGTCTAAAGTTTCCCTTGTATCCACTTCACTGTGAAATAAAATCAGCCTATTTCTAGAAGAACTAACTTGCCTGTTTCTTTTACCGGTGAAACCTGTAATTCCGGAGTCATCAGCTGGAAGGCTGGAGGTGCTCACACACTGCAATTAAAATGCTATGATGTCTAGAGTCAAGAGAGACCAAAGCTTACCTGCTCCAGGGCTGGGCCACCTGTAGACACAGTTCCAAAAGACTTCAGAAACTGAATCACAGGCAGTAACTTACTCTGTACACAAGAATGTTTGGCAGTGCCATAAGTTGCTTCATCTTTCTATCTTTTAAACTCATTTTATAGTTAGGAAAGCAAAACTATCAGGAGTTCTGGGATGGCTAATACCAATCAAATCAGTATGTACAAGCAAGCTGTCAGTGAAAACACTGATTTCTTACCAAGGGGTGCACTGATTGCACATGAGAAGAGCGTTAAAGCAAGGTGATTAAATGGAGTGAAAATACAACTATCAGACTGCAACTATTTACTGCCACAAGCCCAAATCTGGTGAACTAAAAGAACTATTTACAGACATCCAGAGATCCAAAAGCCTTGCAGATTGACACAGGGGAGGCTGAGATTCAACACAACATGCAAAAGCTGTCTGCAGTGATGTGGGCAGGCTCCAAGTAAGCACTCGCCCTCAGTCACCATTCAGGGTAACCAGAGAGAACCAGCAAAACGGGGTTAGAAAGTTTGGTACAACACTCAGAGAAGTCAGGGTGTGCAGTCTGGTATCTACACAATCCCCTCACTTCAGTTGTCATTAATACCCAGTGTTGAACACACAGCCAATGCAGGAAAAACTTGAGCAGGATACGGCTAAGAAATGGGAAATTCCCACCAAACCAGGGAATATGACATTCAGAACATGCACTCAAACCAGGAGAACTCGATGATGTCAGAACAATTAAGGGACTAGCATATAAAAGCCACAAACTAAAAAAAACCCCATTAATAATCTATTCACTAAGAGGCATATCATAAGCCTATGCAATAAAAAACATCATAACTGTGGTTATTCTTAACAGAAAAGAGAGATCGGGGCAATTCCAAAAATGGTTTTCAGATCTAAATGCACAATCTTATTGAACAAAGTTTAGAAAAAATAGACTGCACCCCGATATCTTTTTGGACAATTAATTTTAGGTGAGGAAAATTCACTACATGGAGTTTAGCAACAGCATTTTATACAGTGCCACAAAGAAAACGATGAGTGCTTTTGGAGACAATGGTAAAATTACAGGTGAGCAAGGAACTGACTACAAGGGAAGAACGACAGGTTCTGCAAAGGAAGGATGTGCGAGCTGGATGCCTATACAAAGCTGAGACCCACAGCTTTGGGAGCAGTGACCATGAGCAGTGACGCCTGCAGGGGAATGGGGCGGGAGGCTCAGGGGCCGGGGCACTGCTGGACCACCTGTAGAGGAGCGCTGAGCCTCCCACCTTCCCCTTCCCCAAGCACAACGCGGCATCCCGGGACGTGCGAGCCCGCCCGGCCGGCACACCGGGACCGCCGCTCCCACCACCGGGGGGCACCCGAGCAACTCCGCCCGGCTCGGCAGGGATGCAGAGGGGCTGGAGAGACGGGAACCCCGCTGGGAAAGGGATGGAGACACGGGAACCCCTCTGGGAAAGGGATGGAGACACGGGAACCCAGCTGGGAAAGGGATGGAGCACGAGTCCTGTGAGGAGCAGCCCAGGGAGCTGGGGATGTTTAGTCTGGAGAAAAGGAGGCTCATGGGGTGGAGCTGATCGCTCTCTACAACCACCTGAAAGGAGGCTGTACCATAGAATCAGAGAATCAGCTGTGTTGGAAGAGAACTCTGAGATCATCAAGTCCAACCCTTGATCCAACACCACTGTGATTACCAGATCATGGCACTAAGTGCCACATCCAGTCTCATCTTAAAAACCACCAGGGACAGTGAATCCACCACCTCTCTGGGCAGGCTATTCCAATGCCTGATTACTGTCTCTAAAAAACATTTCTTCCTAATATCTAACTTAAAGCTCCCCTGTCAGAGCTTAAGCCCGTGCCCTCTTGTCCTACCAGATGGGGATCAGACTCCTCTCCCAAGTCACAAGCCACAGGACAAGAGGAAATGGCCTCATGCTTTACCATTGGGAGCTTATACTAGATATTAGGATCAATTCCCTCACTGAAAGGGTTGTCAAGCATTGGAACTGGCAGCCCAGGGCAGTGGTGGAGTCACCATCCCTCGAGGGATTTAAAAGCCATGTGGATGGCACTTGGGGACATGGTTTAGTGATGGGCTGGGCAGTGCTGGGTTAATTGTTGGACTCGATGAGCTCAGAGGTCATTTCCAACCTTCACAGTTCTGTGGTTCCATGAATGCTGGTGTGGGTTTTGCCACAGGCCCAGCAGCAGTTCTGCCTGAGGACACAGGGGCTGGTCTGCCAGGAGGTTTGTTCTGAAGTACCTTCCTCTACCTGTTCTGCCAGTGGCTCGGTCAGAACCTGACAGATTCAACACTTACACTCAGAAGTGACCTAAATTCCTGGCCACCATATGAGGATGCCAAATTGCCTCCATACATCAGTTTCTACTTTCAGTTTTTGAGGAAAATATAGATCAAGAGACTGATGGATACTGAAGTTCTCATTGATTCTTACAGTTTTGCTAAAGATCAGTAGGAACATTAGAGCTAAAATCAGGCAAGGTGTTATTTTGTTTCAGCATTCTGATCCGAATAAACTAAAGAAATTTATTTAAATGCTGTTTATACATGGATTCTCCATATATCAAGCTGTAATGGCCAAAATTGCAAACATGCCAGACAGATACTGAGGTGTATCTCAGAACCCTCCTAGTGCAGCACAACACCAGCATGTACCTCTGATTAAAAGTGATCCCTGAAATATGCACATCTCCATTTATCTGCAACAAAGAACCGACTACTCTGCCATGCAAAGGGAATTTTATTAACTTGATTCAGAGTCTGTCACTCACTTTTCAACATCTTACGTGTACCTATAATATATGTCATGGTTAATCCACTTGATGAACTGTGTTTACTTGTGCTTCTCTGAGGAATTCTTGGCAATTTGCCTGCCAGTCCACATCCACAACAACTTAGTGGAGTCCAAATCATTAAAAAAGGTTTATATGGCTTGTTTTTTTATAAACAAGTAAATAAATAAAGGCTACAAACTGTTTCTCTGTTTCTGCTGTCTCTTTAAGTTAGCAAGTCCTCAGGCACCGATCTTTCACAGTGTGTAAATGGTGCTTGGCATAATGCCCATTATTCACCCCAGCCTTGCTGGGCTTTTCAGTGCAAATCTAATATTATAAAGGCTTTTTTTAGAGCAAGGTTCACCTTATCTACCAGTAGTTGCACAAATGATAAGCATCTTCTCCACACTAAATCATCAAAACTTTCTCTCCAATTAACAATAAAAACTACCTATAAACATAAATTTATCAGCCTTGTCATGTATCTTTTGGGATGAATGACATTTTTTATTCCTCAGCAAGCATTTAGATCAGACACAATAAATGCCACCTTAGTCATGTGGCAATGTATTGGTGTGAGTTTCCACAAAGAAAAAGGTACTTCCCAAACAAAATCCTTGCCTTGGGTCAACTCAACACAACCAGTGTTATAGGGAATCTCTACAGTTTTAAAAATGGGGGGGAAATGGTCTTAACAGATTTGAATGATCTTAAATATTGTTTCCAAAACAGTTTGTTCCTCAAAAATGAAACCTTGCGATACTACCCAAAAGGTATTATTCCTTCCCAATTTTCTGTAATGAATTCTGAAATCCACAAGGCAAACTTTTCATGGCAAGTATATTTCTGATAACCAAAATACAGATCTTTAAAAAAGCCTGTAATTACTTATTTCATGACTATTTCTCCATTCAGCAACTGACATTTTCACACTTGAATACAGGGAAGCACAACACATCACAAAGTAGCCTACAATAAAAGGTTAAAACAAGGTGTAAAATGAAAAGTGTTTAATGTTCAATCCCCACTACTATGCTACAGCAAGTGGAAAAAAAATCCAGTTGTAGAATGAAGGCAGAGGATTGGCAGCACACTGGCCATGGCTGATGGTTCCTCACATTGCTCAGCAAGGGACCACCCCAGAGCACCCCCAGATGCAGGCTTTTGAGGTGGTTTGACTGCTCCAAAGGAAGCAACTGCACAGCATTGTCACTATGTGTATCTTCAGCCTCTTCACCTACTGGGCAAGTGCTCTCTTGCGTATCATTGTCAAAATCCCCATGACCCTATGAGTCAGGTTTACTTGAGGCATAAAGTACAATTTCACTGCATGTGACCTGAACTGGATGCAAACAAACAAAAAACCAAAAAAATGGTAGTACTGAGAAAATCACTGCCCTCAGAAATCAGATTAGTGTCAAAGAGGGGAGAACGGCTTGGAAATATGTCTGGGTTTTTTTATAATCTCTTGACCTTGATCATGTCCATCTTAATAAACTGAAATTACTGTTTTGAAGGAAAGTCACATCTACAGGAATTCAGCTGCAAATGGAGTTATCTCTGGATTGCAAGACGCTCACAAAATGCAGCACCAGCTGTCTCTAACATCTTTTTGAAAGTCTGAACTTAATACAGATCTCCTACAAATATTAGTAGCTTTGCAACATCAGAAACCACAGTCCTTCTATCAGACACCACAGCACACTACAAGACAGGATTGTGGGTCACTTTTAATTTTTCACTACAAAGGCAGGTCATCTGAACATGATGAAGTACATCTTGGGGAATACTCCATGCATAGGGCACTGCAAGAGCTTTTCCCAGGTCAGACCAGGAAGGTCATTCCAGACTCAGGTGTGCTCCCAAGTACAGACAAGGCAGACCTCTATTTTAGCCACAAACCTGTCATGAAAAATCACTGGACACAAACCAAATTCTGCAGTGCCCTACCAATAAAACACAGCCCTCCCCTCCTCACAAGAGCTCCATGGAAATCAGTTAATTAACAAATGAGGAAGAACATAATTACAAGATTGTAGGGTATCTTTATCAGTATGAATATGCCATCGTATTTGTCACTGTTTCCTGTCACCACATACAAAGAACATGTCTCCACTGCAGTTAGTTTAATTTGCAATCTCAAAATAATAATTTTTCACCTCTATTGACATTTCTGGGAGTTATTTTTGCCTTAAAAAGTCACCATGAGGATCTGTGAGACACATTACATATAGAAGTTTGAGGCTTTTATCTGCCTAAACAAGCAACTAATGGTGTTAGAAAAGTGTCCTTTCTGCTCCCAAGCATGTTCAGAACCAAATTGCACAAAGAAAAAGAGTGACCCAGTTCAGTGATGTAAATACATGTCACCTCACTAGCTTTCAAAGTTTAGCTGAAATAACATTCAGATGCCACAGCCAGCACTTCAGACAACAAAGTCCATAAATATTCCCTGTGATTAGCAGGACTAGATAAAGAGACCGTGTGCTGGTTTTGGCTGGGGTCTGGTTCTGACAGACAGATCACTGCAGAGGGATGAACTGACAGAGGTCACTCCAAAGGCCACATTCTTAGAGCTGAGGCTTTGCTGGGGAATCCTACGCGCTGGAGTCCAATGCCTGCATTGCTTCAAGCAGCAGGTCAGCAAGAAGCACTAGGGAAAGGTTAATAACCTTACAGTGAAAACAACATCACTAGAGTGTGCAAACTATTCCCAAAGCCATCCCATAAATATTCTCTCTACATTTGCCTAAGGAAGTCACTCTGAGCATCTTCAGTTTATTCCCGTCTCCTTCATCTGCAAAAGTAAGTTTAAAAAGGTTATTAAAACTGTATTAATTTAATTCATAAAGATTTTTTCTTATAGCTGTACTGAGGAGACAAAGATGAGCTGCTTTTGTAGAATCTGATGTGTTTCAAGCACCACCACGCCTTTGAAAACAGGAACACATGAGACCTGCACACTAGTCTGAGTCCAGCTGCCCTCACAACTGTGACACAGCTGAAAAGGACTTTTCAGCCATCAAAACCTTTCCTTTTCTCTACAGCCGTTTATAATGAGAGAAAAGGAACACATCTTCTTTCCAATCTAGCCTAGATGATTAATTAACTGATGCAACAGCAATGCTGCAGCTGCCTTTGCCAAGTTATCATCCTCAGGACCGTAATTAACACAGAGGAAGTTCCAGTGGGAATCAGGCATGAATGACATCAGTGCTAACAATTAAAAGCTCCTGAAGCTTTTACAGCACTTCAGAGCAGCTTCTTCTTTGAGCGACCCTCCAGTTCTGCCAAATGCCTCTTGGAGGCAGTTAAGGCTCAATGTTTTTACTCAACTCAAGGATCATTCTGGCAGGCAGAAACCTCTGACCTAAGGTTTTGCTTCAAAAATAACAGTGCCTTGCTTATACTTCCCCTTTATCCCTTTTCTTTCACGTAAGCAATGAAAGCACAAGAGGGAAGTTCACAACTAAAATGGAAGATGGGGCAGATTTCTCCCGCCAGCCTGCCTTTTGGATTTGCTGTAGTTCAAGGAGGCAAGAGGTCATAATGCTGATTAACTAGCCTTACCTATACCCTAGTGTTGTTTTGGCTTTCTTCCACCACTCTCTAAAGCTTTACTGCCCTGAGCCATGGACATTCATGCCTCATGGCATAAAACCCAAACACCAGATTGAAGCAGGGTATTATCAGTCAACACAGTGGATTCTTAATGTCGTGTTTTGGTTTTTTTTACTACTGATGATACCCCCATTTCCACCCTTGATGCATTGACCCAGTGTGCCAGATTTCCCAATTCCTCCCAGAGACTTCAGTCCATCCACAGACAGTAGCTCCTAATGAGGCAACACAGTTCTCTCTCCTCTAAAACAAATGCAAAGAGAGGACACCCTTGATCTTTTATTGCCTAAGTGTTTCTGGTGCAATGATCTACTTGCAGCTGACATTTGAAACTTGAAGCTAAAAAGAAATCTGCAGATGGGATTTGAAGGTCATCCAAACACAGCTTTAAACCTGTTCTATTTTGCTCCCTAACGTAGCCTCCATACAAGCCTCTGGTTGTAGATTTCTTTCTCCAGGTTAATCACCTGGTATATCACTTTATATTGGGTGGGTAAGAGCAAAAATACATTTGCAGAGATTTTCCTAATTATGATTCCTTTTAAAGCAGTAAACCTGGAAAACTCTATTTTGCCTTTTAACTTATGCTGTTCAAAGGGGAAAAAAATTTCTCTTTTTCCCTATAACCACATGACACCAAACTAGAAATAGATTAGCGTCGTGAAATGATGTGTGAAATATCTGTTACATCTTTTCAGGACAGTGGGATAGAGATACTATGACACTCCCCAGGCTACCAAGTACACTTAAAAGAACTTGTATTTGTAATTCAAGTGTTGACTTTTATACCTATATTACATTATTTGAGCAAAAAGGCTAACTATGTTTTTGTATAAAAATCAGACTACAACCCCATGCAAAGGACTAGCCCATATGTGTATGACACTTAAACCCTACTTAAGCCTATTCCAAATATCATTAACATTCTTCTTGCACAAAAAGGATAGCACCACTCTGGATTGGGTAATGGAGACAGGCTAAACAGCAGAGAAGGAACAACACAGCATTACTAGGTTATGCTAT
Source organism: Campylorhamphus procurvoides (assembly GCA_013396655.1). Taxonomy (NCBI): domain Eukaryota; kingdom Metazoa; phylum Chordata; class Aves; order Passeriformes; family Dendrocolaptidae; genus Campylorhamphus; species Campylorhamphus procurvoides. The sequence goes on from WBMV01004518.1 coordinate 1,440,236, forward strand.
CATCTGTGCTTTCTAACCCCTCGGATACACCAGCCTCATCTTGGATATCCTCTCCTGCATCATGGCCTGCACCTGCCCTCATAGATCATGCTAACCATTGATGTCTGGTATGCTGAGTCCCAGAGTAGGAGAGAGGCTGTAGCATTGAGAAAAGTCTGAGTCAGCCTGTACTTAGCAGTGGAGCATCATAGAACTAGGGCTAGCCCTGACTGACATCAGTGATAACACAGACACAAAACTTCCTGATTGTGGAGCTCTGAATCCTGTCAAACACACTAAAAATGACTTGCTATAAAGACCAAACTATTTTAAATTACATACTTGGTTAGTAAACTACAAATTCAGGCTCAGTTAGGAAGTGGGCAGAACTAAATAGTAAATATATCTCAAATAAAATCACAAAAATCTAGTGATGCAAGCCACTTCACTCTGTGAACTCCACTCTGAGTTTAAACCATGAGAGTAAATGTTGCCAGACAAGGCCTTGAGCCACCTCATTTGTCCCACATCCTCAGCAGGCAGTTCTGTTCACTGCACTGCCACGACACTTCAAACTCAAAGGAAAAGGCAAACCAACTTAGAGGAGACAGCTGATGGCCATGATAGGGAGAGGTCATGCCCAAAATGTGCTCTATGACTACTGGCTCAAATTATTTTCATTCCCAAATTTACTGATTTTAAGGCAACTACCATCACCCAGTCTGACTCCTGACAATAAGACTTGTGATGCTACACGTAAGTCTCAGGAAATGTCTGCTGACCAGAGACTTTACAATGAACTTCACTTACACAGACATGTTTTCTCACTGATTCTGTATGTGGTCTATCTAGGGGATTCTTCATTTCCCATACTTTACACTTCTCAATATTTCTCCTATACTAAACCTGAAAATCTTGGCAATACTGGTGAGGTGATTTTGCAGAGCCTGCCTGAACATTTCTCAGAGCAGTTGAAAGGGAAGTTGTTCTGCAGCTCCTGACCCCTCCATATGGCAGTGGTTAAGCTCAGCCCTCAGATCATCTGCACAATAATAGAAGCACCTGTGTGAAGTCTAGAATGACTCTTTTGAACATCAGGAAAGGCAACAAACCATTATGGGCAATCCTTTTAATTATTAAAGAGCCTGGTCACCAAATGAGGGAACATTGATTTAACAAAGTTCCTTTAGTGTATTGTACATTAAAATCATTAATCCCCAAAGCTCTGTAAAATGGACAAACACAGCTGTTTGTGAGCAGCTGTCTTCAGCAGGGAAACCAAAGGCCAGAGGAAAGAAAGTCACCAGGTGTTAGACTACATGTTGTCAAAATAGAGGTAACACCTGACACTATATACATTTATAATCCTGCTGGTTTTCATTCTGTCCAGCTATGCCACACGTGGAGGTAACACCAAGTGACAGGATGGGCAGCACACTGGGTAATGATTTGCAGGAATGCAACCAAGAAGGATAGAGCAATTCTGAAATTAATCTCAGAGGCTTGTCTAAAGCCACATCAAAGGCACAACCATGGCAGCCATAGCCATACCCAACCTCATATGAAGCCTGGGCAATAACAACAGTTAAGTTGTGGTGATACGGATTGCAGCTCAGCCTACTCACCAAAACACACAGGTTCTTTCCTAAAACTACAGACACAGGAACCTCCCTTAAATTGTTATCTCAATTAAAGATGGTATGTCATGTAAGATGGCAATTTACAATCACAGCCCTGGTCTGTAGGTAGCAGCAACAGAAGGCTTTGATTCCTGCATACCTGAACTTCAGCAACAGCAATATAGTTCACACTCTTGTACATGGCACCATTCCCAGTCCCCTAATCAGACTCTGCCTTAGAGAAACCTCAACAGTCTCTTTCTGGTTCTATCAAAACACTCACAGGGCCAACGTGTAAGTATAGGGAAAGTGTCATCAAAGTAATAGTCTGCCTCACACAGAGATAACACCTGAAACACAGATGTGATCTCAAATGGTTAAGGTTCCTAACTCAAAATGGAGAAGAATACAAGATTCTTTAAAGTTAGCAGATTGGAGACACAGGCCCATCACTGTCTTGGTACAGGAGGTACAAAAAGTAGTTGTGGGCTGTCCATGTGATCCAGAGGGAAACTGGACATCAAAGACATGGAAGGAAGAAATCTCACCAATAATAATGTTGTGGAATATACACTTTTGCACAGAAGTGTGTTGACAGTCTCATTTTCAAGGAAATAGAGATACTGTTACATAAAGAAATTTGTCTCTTGAATCCAATACTATTCCCTGTACCCAGGGCATAATTAAAGTCAACACACAAACCAGCAGTGAATCATTTAACCACCTAATAACTGTATTCACTGACTTCTGCTTTTGGAGCCTTCCCTAATGGAAAAGCTAGGACAGAGAGCAACACCAAGGCAGTGCTTGGGGACACATCTGAGGAATAACATGCACCCTCAATGCAGCCTAAAAGTACAGGCTCTGTAAGCACCAGCTCTGGGCCATTTGCCAGTCCAAAAAGTGCCCCACAGAGCATTATGAGGAGAGAAATACTTATTATTTGTTTTAACCTGGATAGAGACAAATTACTGGAAATTATTTGACTGGTGTGGAGCAATTTACCCTGGGCATCCCAGGGATCTTCACACCAAGCTCAGTGCTGAGAAAACACGATGACATTTCTCAGTAACCGGCATAGCAAACTGCCACCTGAACCACCCAGTCCAATCCTGCTGTAACCTTGCTAATTCCACCGTGCTCAGAGTGGAATGTGTCCTCTAGATCTTACACTGCTCCACTTCACACAGCTAACGTGTGTGACTAAAGCTCTGCTCAGCTCCAGATGGCCAAACGTCAAATAAATTGAAAAACAGTGATTGCCAAATCTCTGCTGGAAAAAAGAAACATATATATACAGAAGCAATCAAAGAGGGATCTTCAGTTCAGCGTCGGAAAATATAATGCAATGTTGCCTTCCCTTTTGTAGCTCAAGGTATTCACCCTGTAAAAGGTAATGAAAACATGCAAAGGTCATGAAAACCTGCAATAAATCCCCACCCTTAGCCAGTGAACTCCTCCTCCTGACAGTGTTTGTGTCCTCCAAGACAGAAAGCCACCTTGATCTAGATTAGGGGTAAGACCTCCGTGCTCCTACTGGCACGCAAGCTATTCCAAAGAGGTATTAAAAAAAAAAAGAGGTATTATAAAAAAGAGGTATAAAAACTACATTCAGATACTCCACTTTCTTCAGAGAAGATAAGGTATGACTGGAAAGTGAAGTATGAACTAGGCAAAAAAAAAATAAAATACGGGCCCTTGCCCATGGTTCAGTCAACTGAATAGAAGAAGCTACATACAATTTGTGGAGTTCCTTATGCTTCTAGCAATTTTCCAATGTGGTTTCCCGGATGGCAAAAGAATTCATTGGCGCTACTCAGTTCAGTGCAGGGTTTAGCCCAGAGGGAGGAAGGGAGATAGGGAAGCAGACAGCAATATTTTGATTAATATACAGAACTGGGACTCATTAAGAGTAGGATCCATTTCCAGTTTTATACAACTTCTCTTCCCTGCACTAACCTACATCTGACATCAGTCATAACACTCCAGAAACAGCTAGAAGTAATTTTCACACCTTTCTTCTAGGACATCATGTTATCTAGCGTGTCCTAGATCAGATAAAGCAGATTGGAGACTAAATACAGGTTTTAGCTGCATTCCTGTGACTGCCAGGATGAACAATTCCCCAGAGACCACAATGCCCACTGTCCTACCTTAAAATGGAGGGGATGCTTATTCAGCTTCTTCCAGCTTATGAATCACTGTATACAATTAACATTCTTTTACACATGCCAAAGTATAACTATCTTCATTATGAGTTAAATTTCAAAATACCAATATATTCTTGAGGCTGTCTGCTCTGCTCACATATACGAATGAATGTGCAAAAAGCCACTTGTTTTGCAGTCTCCAAAACAGGAGTCCAGACTGAACACACCTGAATAAAACTGTATGCCCCACAGCAGAACCCTGCATTACTGCTGGGTTGGGCTGGGGTAAAGTTAGTTTTTTTCATAGTATCTAGTATGAGACAATGTTTTGGATTTGTCCTGGAGACAGTGTTGATAACACAGAGATGTTTTTGTTATTGCTGAGCAGTGCCTACACAGAGACAAGGCCTTTTCTGCTCCTCACCCCACCCCAGCAGTGAGGATGCTGGGGGTGCACAAGGAGCTGGGAGGGGACAGAGCCAGGACAGCTGACCCCAGCTGTCCATAGGGATACTCCAAACCATACGCTATCATACTCAGCATATAAACCTGAGGGAAGAAGAAGGAAGGGGCAGATGTTTGGAGTAATGGTGTTTGCCTTCCCAACTCACTGCTGTGCGTGACAGAGCCCTGCTTTCCTGGGGACGGCTGAACACCTGCCTGCCCATGGGGAGCACTGAATAATTCCTTGTTTTGCTTTGCTNAGTGAGGATGCTGGGGGTGCACAAGGAGCTGGGAGGGGACAGAGCCAGGACAGCTGACCCCAGCTGTCCATAGGGATACTCCAAACCATACGCTATCATACTCAGCATATAAACCTGAGGGAAGAAGAAGGAAGGGGCAGATGTTTGGAGTAATGGTGTTTGCCTTCCCAACTCACTGCTGTGCGTGACAGAGCCCTGCTTTCCTGGGGACGGCTGAACACCTGCCTGCCCATGGGGAGCACTGAATAATTCCTTGTTTTGCTTTGCTTGTGTGAGCAACTTTTGCTTTCCCTATTAAACTGTCGTTATCTCAGCCCACGAGTTTTCTCAGTTTGGCTCTTCCAATTCTCTCCCTCATCCCACTCAGAGGGGAGTGAGTGAGTGGCTGAATGGGGTGGAGTTGCTGGCTGGGGTTAAACCACCTACAAATTGCTAATGGGGAAAGGGCTTTGGAAAAGCCCTGTAAGTCTTGTCCTGCCTTGTCTGGGATGAACTGTCCTTACAGCCATTCCTCTGCTTCATATCACACAAAAACCTGACCAATTCTTCTCTCTGACTAGCACAAATGTGGAATTATTCTGCTGGCCCCCGCAGTTATTCTGATTTACACAACCTAAGAGAATACGGATCGTCTTCCAAGAGCTCCACTACCAAAAATTACTTTTTGCCAACATATTCTGTGCCCCTAAAATAAGCACTGCAGTTTCTAAATAGTCATTCAGGCTAGAAATAGATCAGAAATAAAAGGCATGATGATTATTTTCTGAAGTGCTTAAGGAAGATCGAGTTGCTGTGTCTGCCTCACCCTCTGACACTGCAGAATATGCCCAAGTGTAACCAACAGTACTGCTGGTCATTTTCAGGACATCTTCAAAACAGGAAAATAACCATTTTAGAAAGGTTTTTAACTTCCAATTCCTAGTGGAAAATGAATTTGATGCTAAACACTGTGGTCCCAAGATGAACTATTAACAGTAGTATGCTTACAGAACATGTAAATATTGGCAGTAAGTGGCGTTGGACAGAATGAAAAGATGAATCAAAGATTTCCTATTGGATTACTTTGCATTACAGAAATTAAGGAGGGTGAGGCAGAAAGTGAAACTTAATAGTTTTCAAAAAGTATTTCAGTCCATGATTACTGTTTCTGGAATACAGTCTGGTGAGGAAACATTAATGAATGCTTTACTAAGAACTCCACACTTTAAAGAAATTCTGAGCAGACACACTAACATGCATTATAAATGGAGCAATGCTCTCCCATACTGGTGTCAAAACATCATTTTTTATCCTAGAATTTGGAAAAATCTCAGGCACACAACATTTGTTGCTGGAAATTAGAAAATGAGAACACACTAAGTAAATGGAGCTTTTCTGCCAGCATGAAGGAAGATAGATTCTGTCTAAAACTGTTCAATTTGGAACTGTTAATAGCATTACCAGTGTTTAGGCAGGAGCAGTGATTCCTGTGGACTTTATTTTCTCTTTCAGTTATTATTTCTGTCTTCCCAATGTCATTTACATGAAGTGTATTTTGTAAACAGAAAAACTACTTGTTACATTCACAGAAACACTTTTGATCAGTTCTGGCTGCACATATGGATGTCTTTAGACATGTCAGAAATCAGAAGTACATTGTAATTAATCCATTCCCACTGAGTTAACATAAGACTTCTGTTGATATGCTTTCTAGTTTCTTTACATGCCCCAGCTGATGGGGTTTCCTCATTGCCCTAGGAAATCTCTTAATACATCAACTTGCAGTGCAGTGAAAGCAATAGTAGAAAAAAAATTGGCTATGTATGCAAGGAAAAGAGCAGATCCTTTTAAGTAGCCTGTGTAATTCAGCAGGATTGAAACACACCAGGGCTGGAGCAGTTCAGGCCCATTGAAGATTAGCTCTTTGCTAGGAAACATGGAAACATGGCACAAACTTAGTTTTATGTTTTTCCCCTCAAAAGTCATATGCTTGCACACGTGTTCCCCACTCCCTTTCCAGGCCCTAAGCTTGTGTGATACTGCTAGAGAAGCATAACTTCATAAACCTAATTGCTTAAAAATAGGATCTGGCAGAGCACCAGCTCCTAGATCAGTCTGTGAAGCGTTCAGAGGTTTTAGGCAGCAATGAGTTTTTCCTCAGGCTATTTCATACCAATACTTCCCTCCACTCCCTTCAGAAAATCACAAAAATACTTGCAGCAATTCTAAGGACAGTTGTTCCAGCACACACTTCCCCTGACTGACTGTTAGGCTACCCAGGGTGTCCAAAAAATCAAGACATAAAAACAAAAAGCTTTTTGACATCAGAGCACTTACAACTCCTTTCTGTAACTCTCTATATGTTTTCTATTCCCACATCTTTTAATCTTTTTAAGATTTATGCCCATTCTGGGCTGCATCAATTCTGTCTCGGTACCGGCTTGAAGAAGTGGTACACACACTCTCTTGCCTCACCCTGCTTTAAATATGTCTCTTTTGCTCACCCTTCTCAGGTGCCCTCCTGTTGCTCTTCCACTCTCTACAGCTCTTACCATCTCCTTCACCCACTGCTCTCATGACTTCTCAGTCTCCAGAGGAAAGTGTAGGAAGCAAATTTAACAAGGGGAGGACAAGGCTCAATCTTGACCTTACTTCCTTGGAAAGCTGAGTCGTAATCTGTAACAGCAACACACAGATCTTGCTGGATCTGTACATTTGGAGGGAAGGTTCAGCTATGGAAGCTGAGTATCACAGAAAAACGATTTCACATGACTGATAATCTTTCAGGAAGGGATGTGTAACAGAGCATGAATTAATCTCCTCTCCTCCTTCAAATGGCTGCAGTGAGCACAGGTGGTTCTAGTTTCTTTAGCTGGTTTCTATACATAGACTCCCAATCTGTTTATGTGTACACATACACACCCTGTGGAGGCACCCAGCCACCAAAGGCATCTCTGCTGGGGTTACCCCTTCCCTGCAGTCCCAGCCATTGTACTCATTAGTTCCAGCTGGCTGCTCCTGACCTATCCTCTCCCAGTTGCTCCCTTGGGCAGCAGCACCAACAACCTTTACTAAAAATAACTCATGAGCATCATAAATAGCAAGATGGTAGGATTTTTAATCCCCCTTCAGGCACGTAGTCTTTTTGCTTTTGATAAATACAGAGTGGCAACAATGGACAGAGAATAAAACACATCTTACAGTACTGGTCTGCTCGGCCTCTGCCTTGCAGAAAGGAAAAATGAGGACTCCCAGTATCCACAAATGCTGTCAGAAGAGGACAAGAGAAAGGAAGGAGATTGCTACTGGAAAAAGTCACAAAAGCACCCAAACCTATACTTTGAACATTTTTAACTCAATAGGATTTACTGCCCCAAACACAAGACCGGTGTTATTAAAGAAAACTTCAGATCTGCAGAGCACCTGCATCAAGCAGGGAGCCAAACAGCAGGAACACTCCAAGGAAGAGAAGGGAAAGGTTGGCTCTTGCCCTGCTGAACTTTTGTACCACCACAAGCTGTACAGAACAAGCCAAATGTACAGTGCTAGGGCAGCCTGGTGGAAGGAAGAGCAAGAAACAGCCCTTTCATGGCATTTCACTCAAGAAACACTATGCCAAATATTACAGGAACCTCTCAATGTCCCTGCCACACAGATCTGAAAAACCCCTGCATTACTGCATTACTGACTGAGGTCATGTTATATCTGGAAATAAAAAACAGGTTAAAGAACCTAAAGTCAACTGCCATCTGAGTCCAACTTTTCAGCCACTTTCCTTATCAAATGGATAGACATTTAAAAGCTCCAAAGAAACTTCACAGGTCTGCAACTCCAATTTACAAAGAAAAAGATGCTAAATGGCCTTTTTTTTTTAACATTCTCCTGTGAGATGTATAATATTAAAGCTAGAAAAATTTGCCCCTGTCCAGCTGCAGCTCTAAATCAAACTGGCACAAGTGGCTTTTCCTATATAAACATGTAGGGAAAATATTTACTCTGTTGCAAGCAAGAAAACAAATGTGATATCACTGTGGCAACTATAACACAGTGATAGACATAAGCAATCTAAAAATTTTAAATGGCATTTTCAAAAAGATAGCAATAAAGACAAATGGCATCAGAATTTTGTTGCAAATGAATCATATTACATATGAACATAATCAGTTAACCAGAGCCTTTTTCTCTGAAATGCAATATTCCAAATGTGCATTGCACATCTAAATACACAAAACACTTTTGTCATTCGTCCCAAATATCAAAACATCTGGCAACAGAAAATAGAAAGAAGTATTTACAAACATTTTTTGGACAGAGATTACTTCAGGTCAAGTCCGAAAGCATCCCTAAGCTGCAATCATCAAAATCTTTTATCAGTTATTTTGGATTTAGCTAGTGTTACTAAGAGAGAAATATGACATGGGCTTTTTATAGAGGCTGCCAATTCAACAATGATCAAAGTTTTATTATTCTTCCTTAGATCAAAGTCTGGACTGAATAATTTTGGAATTATCTCCAGCTCATAAAGTAGAATAAACAGTTTTGGATAACCACATTATTATAGAAGAATATTGCCTTCTTACAATAGGTTTTGCTCTTATTTACATATGCCACAAGTTTTTAATGGATTGTTTGATTATCCTTTAATTGTTTTATGGGTTTACTAGGACAATAGAAGAGAAACACAATGGCAGCAAAAGGCCATAGAAACATTCAAACACTGTTTTGTGCATCTACATTCATATGCAGAGGATATTCCTGAGAACAGGTGAAACTTAAAAAAGTAAGCTTGGGCACACTTCCCATGAAAGGTAATAGGTTCTATAGCCCTGCTCATTATAAAGCACTCAGGACATCTGGAGATCTCCTTTTGTGGAACTGAGGCATTCAGACACACACACCTTGGCACAGCGTGCCCATGCCTGCACACACCCTTCTGCAACACAGAAAGTCCTCGTCAGAGAAAATTAGTGCACTTACATTATGTTGACTTTCATTAACAGGCATAAAATATTACTACATGGATAAGGCTTCCTTTTGCAACCGAACCTAATTTTAGAGATGCTTAGATTTGTGTTTCATTCCAATGTGCTTTCAGTCAAGAAAAAACAGGTTTTTCTCTTTTTGGTTTTCATTCTGAGAAAAACATTGATTTCCACATTGTCTGTTGACCATAGGCTCAACTGTATTCCTGTTCCACCGAACAAGGGATTTACTCTTATCTTCAGTGAAACAGCAAGTCCTAAATTTATCTCTTCTTTTACACCTTAATTCTATGAAATTAATTCGTCTTACACAGTCTTTATGGAAGTCAGCTCTCCCTCAAATATTGATTAAGAGAAGTGACAATGCAGGATACCTAAGAAAGCCAGTACTCTGCATAAACTGGTTTGCATTTTCTGTATGTAGGGCCACAGAGAGATAGAGCTGGAACATCTTTTTCAGAGTTGCTATCATAGACTCTTAGCTATGTTTCTTTATCATTAACTAGGTTTCAGCTCTTATATAATCTGGTTGTCTCCCAGACTTTCTAAGGCCAAAAATAAACTGGAAGCTTTCATCACTGGTTAAAAGGAAACTGTAATTTGAACAGCAGTTTTGCTGACTTCCTTGTTGATCAAAAATGCCTCATACAAGCCTGATGCAACAGAAGCAAAATCAGCTTTATAATAACAGTAATCAAAGCAGAATCCTTTCACTGAGTGAAATCCCACAGTCCTCACTTATACAAGACTTACATTAGAGGAAACAGTAGTTAAACTGAGAGCCCATTTATTAAGTTGAGGTTCCAGGTATAGCAAAGAGAATGACAAGTACTCAAAAAATGTTGCAGAAACTGTTTCAGCTACAAACTTTTGATTAAAATGTGTCCATCTCTCAGGACAAAATGTGACCTGTTTTGCAATTCCAGAAACAGAAAAAATAGATTTATAAGTAAAGAAGCAGTAAAGCAGAACTTTTTATCATGCCCTTCCTGTAAAGCTCACTGTGCTAAGCCCACTCTCTTCTCTGACCTATCTCCAAAAGGATCACTGCTTAGTGTCATGTCAATAAGTTACCAAGAAAAAAGGCTGTGAGCATGACATAGAAAAAGACATCAGTGGCTTCATCAATGAACAGCAGCATGTACTGCACTTTTCAGCACACTCCAAAGAGAGCTAAACACAGGTCTAAAGGCTTCAGGAAGTCAGAACCTCACAATTTACTGGCTAGTCCACACTGGTTTTCTTGCACTACTGTCTAAGTTGAAACTGCAAATACACCACAGGGGGATAAAGTACCTTTTGTGCCACTTTTGAGAACATAATTTTCTCAATGTTCCCTATTTCATGCTTCTGTCCAGAATGCCCCTAAGTCACAGCAGAAAGCAGGCATCTCTCCCATGGACACCTCCTGTAACCCTGTCAGCACAGCAGACAAACCCCAGCATCTCCTCTCTCGAGGCAGAGGGCATCCTAGTGCCACAAAACACTCTGGCTCATCACACTTTTATAAACAACAGATCCTCCTTCCACTTCAAAATGTGGAGTTCAGATGAACAGACTAAGAGTTTGCAACAAACATGAAGTGTATGCAATCTTTTCTATCCATGAAGAAGTAACACCAAGGCTGTGTAAGACTGGCCACAACAGACTTCGCAGCAGCACAGAAGTCAGCACAGGCTGCAGAACCCACACAAGAACCTGGGCAGGTACTCCCAGGCAGTTCATACTGAGCACTCCCTAAAGCCCTGCACATTCAGCACTGAGTTCAAGGCTAACAGTGGGCACTGCACTGTGGATGTGGCCGTATTTAATTAGTCACACGGAGCAAACTGACTCACCAAAGCACTAATTCTGGCTAACTAATAGGAAAAGGAGAACATAAAATAACAACCTCACAGGCGCAACTTATCTGGTCCAACCTTGTTTACAAACTGAGGATTTCTTTACATAACATATGGGACCAGTAAAAATACAGAATAATGCACAAGAATGTTTACAGAATTAGGACCCTTATTTGGGTTTGAGCTTCAAAACATTTAATTCTTTCTGAAAACATGACACAATAAGGGCTGAACATTTAAAAAAAAATGTGTTTCTCACAGTTTTTCTCTGGTGTTACTGTATAATGTCTAGGAGTTTTCTTTGGGTTTCAATGAAGGACAACACCTAATTATAAAGATACTGTTGCCTAAACAGTATGTGATAAAAAAATTAAGGGCTACTTGCTGGTCTCAGAACTTACAGACAAAAGTCTGCCTTCCACAGTGTGTTTCTGCCTTAGCGCTGCAAACCTAAGAAATATTACACCAGTCACACAAACTAATCATGTGTGGTTTTCATCCTCAATTACTAACAGATTAGATTAAAAAATAATTTAAAGTACTCAATTCAAACCTATTAAAAGAAAAAATAAATCCCCGAAAGATTGTTTTCAGAGACTGCCAAACACATGAGGTTCTGGTGTTCTTCACTAAAAGCAATTTTCCTGGCTTTTCCTTCCATAAGCTGATGCTTATTTTCCTTCTTTGCAATTCCTTTCAAAGCCATGCATCTAAAATAGACTCTACCTCATTGTCCCAGTTTCCTCTTGTTGTTGCCATTAGTCTATGCAAGTTTTTCCATGCATTTGGGACTAATTTTCATTAATCACAAAGTGATTAAACAGCCAGACTAAGCTTTGTTGGGGGGGGAAGATGGGACAAAGTACCAAAACTTAAAAAAGGAGCAGCTTAAAAGAGATACTGCTCTTTAAGTCAGATATCGCTGTAAAATCTTCTTCCTAAGTGAAACAAAAGTTCTGCTAGGCCTAAAGATTTGGGTGCAGCTCCTGACTCTCATGTACAGACAAGGCAGACAAGTACTGTTTGCAGTGAAGATCCAGGTACTGATTCGGAGCTACTTAAGCCACTAAATTGAGGTTCAGGCCTTAAAATGAGTAACTAGTGAAAAAACCCATGTCATTACCTCTATTTAGGAGAAATAAACAAAGTACAGAGAGGCTTAAATAACAGTAAGAAATCAGTACAGAAGAAATTCAAGGCAAAAGCTGGGGAGAGAAAAAGCATCAGAGCTAGACTGAAATCCTTCCCTGCCCAGGTATTCCGAGTGGGAAACAGCTGTGTCGGCACGACTGCTCACACAGCCCTGTCTCAGGTAGTGCTGCAGAGCACCAAACACTGCCAAGAACACATTCCCTTGGGCTACAGAGCCTTGTACCGAGGAAAATGGTGGAAAAAACTAGGACTGGAAGCACTGACACTGCAATAATTAACGACTCTAAACATGCCAAAATTCTCCACTTCTAAAATTAAGGAAATGTCCGGGCCGTTCACATTGCCACTCGGCCCGAGACCATTTAGTGCTAGCCACGAATCAGTTATATCACAAACTAGGGACACTACTACATGTCTAAGAGAAAGTAAGTAGAAAAACACAGCACTTCTGAAAGGATACAGCAGACAATATTGTCACCTGGTAAGTGGCTGGCTCCTTAAGCTATGAGCAATACTAATGTGAAAATCACAGACCATAATAAACTGTTGAAGAGAAGCTCCCAGCAGCAAGTTTTTAAACCAGTCAGCACAGACCTCAATCAAAAATCATGGTAACAGGAGCCATGTCTACAGCTATCTGAGAAGGATGAGAAGATTTGGAAAAGTAAAGGTTATTAATGGTAGGAACTCAAGATTTAGCATGTAAATTTCTCATTGAAAAATCTGTGATTTCTCCACACAAAAGTTCACATTTGTGAGACAGATCAACCAAGAAATGTGCACAGTGAGCATGAAGACAGAACTGTTACCAGAGCAAGACATAATGAGCTCAAGTTTATCATCTTCTGTTAGAAATCTATTATCAACTTGTGTAAGAACAAATGAGGAGTCTGAGAAGAGGCCCAGAAGGCAGAAATTCCCCTGTTCTGACCCGGCACTCAGAGTCAGAGAAAAAAAAAATCATTCCAGTTCTTGTCTCACCTATAATATGAGGAAAAACCTCCCGCATACTGCTATTATGGTGATTTATTTACCTGATACAAGAAGCATTTGATATACATTTGTTAAAAAAGTCAAACAGGGAAAGACAAGAATTGTAGAATAAATAAATTCTTAAGCTAAACAACTCTACTACTCTGACTCTTGAGCAGGCTAAAAAATGCAACTACCTTCTCTACAATAGCCACATTCCCAGTATCAAAGTGGCATGGTACAACCTGTTAATATTAGACAGAAATATTTCTTTAATACTGGCTTCTGCCAGTGATTTTTTGTTATGAAGAAGAACACACCACTGTTGATAAACTTTCCATTTCACATGCCTTCATTTCCCTGAAGAAGTTGCCTACTGGACTAAATACAGCCCATGATACTTCTTTCAACATTTAGAAAAAAAAAAAATTAGCAAAGATCTTCGCATTTGACCACACCAAACGCTCCCACTTGTGCCTGTTTGCTCTAGCCTAACTGGAGATTATAATAGTTAAAAATAGCCATTTTTCCATTAACTTAGACCCTCATGATAACAAGTAGTTTTGACAGTTTTTAAGCAGTGTGAGATAACATGCACAAGTAGGTCACAGTTATACTTGGCTTTAGAAAAATGTCTTTCATCCAGGGAATTTACAGCTCTTTGCAAACAAGCCCTTAGGTAAGCAACAATCTATAAGGCTTACTCCAACACCCAAATTCACTCATGTATGAGTCCTAACAGCAGCTACTTAACAACAGCTGAAAGTAGAATATGAAGCCTTTTGCAAACTGCAAAAGTAAAAGCCTGACTGACGTCAACAGCAGCTCTCCACTGATCCCAACAGGCTGCAGAGCAGGACACGAGAGTGCCCTGGGAAGGGCTCCAACTTGACAAGGAAGAGAAAAGCAATTTTTCAAAGTTCGTTTCAGCTCCCAGTTCAGTCTCCAGATTTCCAAAACGATTATTTCTTCAAGCTTCTGGGAATACTCGTTTATGCTGCTTCATCTGGCACTTGGTCAACACATCTGCTAGAGCCATACTATAAGGAAAGGGGCAGAAGAATGAGTTGAGACCTTACATTTACATAACAGCAAGAGGTGAGGGGCATGTATCAAGGCCTGAAACGACCTAGTCTGTGGGAAATAGAAGGGAAGAAAGGAAGATTTCAGAAAATTCACCTTAAGGCACAAGTGAGCCACTAGTCCTCACAGCAGCCCCTCTGAAAAAGTTACCTACCATTATTTCCATTGTACAAGTAGGGGAGCATAAAATGCTTTATCCAGAGTTCCATTTAAGGCAAAATTACATGAATTTGTGTTATTAGTTATACTTATGTATTGGCTTATAATCTGTCATACTGTCAGTGAGTGCATGGGTAGTTTTGGTTAAATAACACCATGGAACTAGAGCAGGAGAGTTAAAAGGAACAGTCCAAAAGTACAGAGGTACTGCTGGATTTCAGAAGTTTCTTCTATCATCTGTTGCATTCAGTTCACTACACCATGCTGCCTCCTGGAGCTAAAGAGATGAATAGAGAGCTGCACAGACTGAACACCAATAATACTGTGATGTTTTTACTACCCCTTGAATAACTTCTTCAGTTGAGTAAGAAAAATGACAGAGGTGAATGTTTAACTCTTTTGCTATTCCAGTTATGCTTGGTATATAATCAACAAGCAGACAGCTCCAAAGTGTCTGGTGCACTCAGAATAATAATGATCACCTTTTGGACAGCTAACACCACATAAAATATTAACAATCAATATTCGCTGAGCTTGCAGACCATAATGATACAGTGGTTTTAATGAGACTGCATATGCATGAGGTAATCTGCCTTCATGAAGCAAAGGGTTCCTATCTGGCACTTGAACAAAGCCCTAATCCCTTAAAGACTCACTTCTTGAGCTACTTTCTCATGAGTAACCTTATTAGGACCTATCATACCACTTCAGTATCTAAAAGTAAATTCATATGTAATAAATTAACAGCAGTAGTGTTTAAAATTATTAATAATAACAATGGTCTATGCTGTTTTACACACAAACAGCCTTTGGTCAGCACTGAATAATTCTATTTACTCACAAAAATTCACATATTTTCCAACTAAATCCATTTGTTAGAATTTAAAAGGAGATAGCGATAGAAAATGAAATCCTAATCTCTTTCATGAATCTTATTCACTGCTTCCCTAAAGTCCTAGGGACTGTCTCTCTCTAATTAATTACTCTGGAAAAACTAGATGGCACAGAAGAGACTGAGAAAGAATTTACTCTCCTTCTCCAGGCAGCTCTCCAGCAGAATCAAGCAGGCATCAAACATCATGTGTTGCACAGATGAACAGGAAAGAGGGACAGTGCAGGGAGGCAAGGGGAATATGGCCAGTGGAAATATTCTCTGGCTTCCCATTCTGTACAGTTCAGCTTTGAAGAGTCATCTGCAAAGCTGAAAATGCAAAGTTTTTATGTCACTTTTCCAAAGCCAGGTGCCCTTCTGATGATAAATCTAATCCATGTCAAAAAGCTCTGCTGGGTTTTCCCCACAAGTACTAATGCAGCTTTAGCACAGCACTGATGCTCATATACTTAGTGTTCTTCCAGAAATGGATTCTTTGGAGACCAACACAGTCCATTTCTTCCTAAAGCAAGAAATCTACTGTTCCATGAAGAATTATGCTCCTCTAACACCATTTATTATTTATATCTAAAATGGGTGTGATGCTTTAGGAATATGGTCAGAACCACAAAATGCTGACAACCTTTTAGCAGTCACACAATGTCTTCAATGTGCATGAAGCCCCTTTGGATGTCAATAGGAATCCAAGCAGATGAAAGAACTGGTCCATGCTGAGCAGTATTTAACACATGAAGATGCAGAGAAATCAAGGGACTAACAAGATGCATCCCTACATTCAGAGGTTTGTTAATATGTAATTTTTTCAAAGTATTTTTTCAATTCAGAGATAACCAGGGAGTGGTTTTACTTGTCATTATTGTGAAGATAGTTTTCTCTCCTCAGGAGATGCTTACGAGTATTTCTGCTTTGTTATGACAATGTTCAGAAAATGCTTAACTTTATGTCTCCAGTCTAATTTGCACTATCATAAAAAAACCCTAAAGCATCAGTCTTTGGGCCATACCTGCATCATTTTCTGATATTGGAAGCAGAACTTTAGGACAAGATGGGATCTGCAGTCAGTGAGGCTGATCTGTTCATTTTCAGCCCAGAATGAGCAAACACAGGGCCAGGGTCTACACAAAAATGCATGGGAACCACAAAGACTACTCAAGTTTAGACCATTATTAAACCAAATGCAAATCTAAAGTAAAACTTAAAATGTTAATTTCAAGCCAGCTGCAGATGTCCATCAGAGGCACAATCTGACAATCGGATTTACCACCACACCCTACCAGGAGCACTTGCGTTACCAATGACAGGGAAAGCCCGATGCCTCGCCGCGCTCATCAGACCCCCAGTACCAACCCGTTACCATCCCCTGAGCAGCAATCACCGCCGAGGTCTGACCCTACACCCACCTTCCCCACCCTGTTCCTTCCTCTGCATACATGCGGACACCGCCACCCGCATTCAGTGCGCACCGAGCCGCTCCCCGGGCGCTGGGAAAGGCGAAGCGGGATCCCGCGCCTCTCCCGGCAGGTGCGGCGGCTGCCCGCCCCGGAGGATGCTCTGCGGCGCTCAGCCCCCTCCACGGCCCCGCTCCCAAACCGCACCGGCCAGGCGACTGCTGGCGGGGTGACATCCCCTCGCCTCCCCCTGCCCCAAATCGCCGGCGCAGCCCCGGGGTGCGAGAACCGCAGCGCGCCGGGCACCAAGGTCAGCGCGTCTGGCCGCCCGCAGGGACGCGGCGGAGACCCACCTCTGGCAGACATGGCTCAGGCTCGGCAGCCGCGGGGCTGCTGCTGCTGCTGCTGCTGCTG
>WBMV01004518.1:1457885-1471018 GCA_013396655.1 Campylorhamphus procurvoides
GCACGGGCGGTTTGCGGGACATGGGCGGTGTGCGGGGACATGGGAGGTGTGCGGGGACACGAGCGGATTGCGGGCACACGGGCGGAGTGCGGGGCGCGGTGTCACTGCACGGGGCTACCCCCGGGGCCAGTGGCACCGGCGGCGAAAGGCAGGGGCTCCAGGGAAAGCAGCGCAGCGCATCTCCAGCTCCTTGGGATGCTGGATAGGCGGGGCTGCCCCCAGAGCCACGACGCGGTGCGACAGCAGCTGTGCGCGCTCGGAACCCGAAATCTGTGGCACGACTTGAAATTCGCCCACCAAACAGCAAAGATACACCTGCATATCTGTATGTATATTGTAAATAAACAGTGTTGTCTAGCAAAGCAATCTTGGTATTAACACACAGAAAAGACCACTCCACTTCCTCCTGACACCTTCATAAAAGCAGCAAAGGACCGACTGTAACATGCCAGAAGGACAAGATCAGTAACTGGTGGCCACCCCTCCCCATGGTGTCTCAGCCTCCAGCCTAATAAAGCCAAATTCTCCCAAGCCACACTAGAAAGAAAACCCCCACACCACCAGATTATTAGATGTTGGCAAGAGTTAAGCAAAGCAACAATCTAGTTTATCAAGAATGACAGGTTAGAAGACCACATCAGAATAGTGCAATTAAAACACTACAGCAGACTTTTATCAATTTCAGAATGGGCAACCATGAACTAAGAAACAGAAAGCGCAATCTGTGATGTTCAGTGAGGAGCCAACATGCAAACTAAATGACAGGAGAGACTGAATCACACTCCTCCACTTCTCTCTACCATACACTATACATCTTCATACTAGCAGGAAGCCTACACAATTTTTCCATCAAAAAACCCCTACAATTACCAAATCCTCATATCTAAGATAGGTGGCGAAGATTGCATCACTGTGTGTCCACAAAGCAGGACTGGGTGTTAGTAACAGACATATCATGTGTTCCCACTGCCCTTTGCAGGTGCAGCCCAGCCAGGGTCTCTGCTCCTTCAGATCGACCCTCTGGCACAGCTTTATGCTGCTCACCTTCCATATGGCACCAACCGAGCTGGGAGTGCATATGTGTAAGGAAGTATGGGAGCAGCAGCAGGATGGACAGCACTGACATACCATCTTACTGGGTGATACATGCTCAAAATATGAATCAACACCTCTGTTTGTCTGAATCTGTACTCATGCTGACACACAGAAAAGACTTTTAGTCATATCCAGCTCTATTTGCTGAGGATTACCCCACTGTCCCCCACACTCCTATCATAGTCCTTATGTCATTCTGTTTTCTTGAGCCTTCCAAATGTTTCTGAATCCTGCAGCAGGAGTGAAATAAATATTGAGGTGTTCTTCTCCATCCAAACTCCTATGGCATTATCCTTAGTTGGTGAACTGACATCCACTTGAAAAACAGTTCCTTGCCCTGTCTTCTTTTCTGAAATTAGTAGAGTTTTCCACTTGCAAACAACTCAGATTTTCCTTATGGTCCAAAGAGCCGAGGTTTTCCGCAGTCAATGTAGTATGACAGCATTTTGTATTTTTAATTGAGTCATTTCCTATGCACTTACTTTGGTGAGTTTCTGACTAGCACTATCACAGGTTCTTCTGTGTGGTACTTAATAGATGGCTTTAAAAAGAATGTTCAGGAATGTGCAGAAATTAGCTTTTTAATGAAGAATTTCCTCTATTTATACTGCTAGGAAGTAGGAAGGGAAAGGCATTTGTAACTTGGGTTTCTATGGAACATAAAGAGTTTATTCCATTCATTGTGTAAACTCTCTATGGCAGAGAAGTTAGAGACATTTTGGTCAGAGAAATCTAAAATGGGTAAGATATAGCACACATTTATTAGAAGGAGCTTTTTAGCTGAGTTTCTGGAGAAATTGAGGCTGATAGAATTTTGTTTTCCTGTCTGTCCCCTGCATCAAGTCCCCTCCAAGCATTTTTGGATTTGGATATAGAGAATTTCAATTCAAGTTGACTAAAAGGTGTAATTCAGAACGAGTTCTACATCCCTGCAAGTTCTGTAGCAATTAGCACTTACAAAGGGAAATTAAAATGAAGGAGAAAAGCTGCAGTGGGAACAGTTACCAGTTCTGGAGGCCGTGTCTTCATTAGCCACAAGTACCAGTCAGGCAATCTGCATGTGGGCAGCTGAACCAGCTCCTGCAGTTGCTGTCTGAGATCCTGCCAATATCTAGGGAATGTGGAAGGAAGCTGAAGAGGGTGTAAAAGGAAGGTAAAGAGAAGAAATGAGACACCATGATTACAATTTAACTGATAAAGACTGCAGATAGACAGGATATGTTGAGTCAGAGAAGATGGACAAGCCAATCCAAGGCTTGCTCACATACTCTCCTATGCACTCTCTTTTCTTCCTCTGGCCCCTGTGCTCCTGCTTCCCTCACTGCAGCACTGGTCTGATCCTCATGGAACCACTTTAGCTCATTAATTAGCAAATAGTTGCTCACTTTCTGTATCCAAGTCCACTACGTTTGCTCTCTGAACCAAAGGCTCAGATAAACACTGGAACATGACAGAAGGCAAGTGCAGAACTGCACAGCCAGGAAGGGTGAGCAGGAACCATTAGAGGGAACAGAGATGGTCCCTTTTAGCAGCAGCAAGCTGCCAAACTGTTTGATTGAGCCATTTCCTGACTACTTTAGAAGTCCATTAGGGAGCAGTGATTGACATTGTTTTATTTCAGGCATCTACCTGAGGCTTCTGAATTAGTCAGCTGGGAAGTAGGATCCTACCTCCTGCATTCTCCTATTGACTGTGCAGACAGCCAAGGCTTCTAACTCACAGTGTAAAAAGATCCATTAAGAGCAACATTTTTTAAAGGTGTTCAGGCTTTAAGAGATCCAAAGAGACGCCTCATGATTTTTTAGAGATGCCCATATATTAATATATTTTACCAAACAATAGATGTTTTCAAATCCCCCACTGCTATTTTCAATTTCTAAATGACCTTGAGGAGCTAGGGTCACAGAGAAAATCTATGTTAGAGCAAAGAAAAGAACCTGCATCTTCAAAGAAAGTATCCTAAATACTGGACTGTATACCCTGCAAGGCATACCTTGCTGTTACTTAGCCGTTGTGGGAATATATAAAAGAAAGTTTTCCTTTCATCACTTTTGAACCAGTTTGTCTCATATAAAGTAGTATAGTAGTTTTAAAAATAACTAAGATCCCATCAGTTATATGTAAATCTATCTTTTCTCCCTGAAAATCATCAGAGAACTACTTAGCATGGATAAAACAACAGGTAAAAGCACTGTATCTTTGTCTGATGCAGACAACTCATCAGTCAGAATACAGCCATCTTTGCACAGTGCAGGGTGTTTCCCCTTGAAAATCGTTGTGAGAAAGGTTAGAGGGTTTTTGGAACAAAAGACAAATTCTTACAGAAGGAGGCTTCAAAGAGCAACTCCTGTAGGCAAGGCAAATGGCAAGGATGGCCAGAATTGGCCTGAACAATCTGTTTAACTTATTTTCCTGAACTGATATTGGAATGCTAAAGAATGATGGAAACTACAGGAAATTTCCCCAAAGTTTTGCAACATGTTCCACTATAACTCCACTGGCTCATTTCTTAGGGAAATCAGACCTGTAGCAGTCATACTAGAAGGAACAAAATCTACAGAATTACTAAGCCTGGTAATTTAATCAGAATTTTAATAAGCTCAGAATAAATCACTCTGTGTGACACGAATGACAAGAAAGCAAGACAGCTCTCTTACTTTCAATATAAGACTCTTTCTGGAATCTGCAATTAGTCAGTAATGGGCAGCATATTCACATAAATACATGGCCTTTCACTGATTGCACTGAGCTTCCAAGGCAGTTCCCACTAATCCTTTCTGAGAAAAGTTCCCATTTATATATTTCAAAGGAGAACTGAGCTTTAAATTACTCACACCAAATATTAATAGAAATCTTTACTAAAGTTTTTTTCCCCCAAATATGCCGCATACATATATATAAAGAGACTTAACCATCATTCGAAAAAGAAAAAAAAGAAACAAAATCAAAAAGATAGAAAGTTCCTCTAATAAGACAAATCCCAAAGTCATCTTCCTTGTTTCTTCTTATTCCATGTATCTTAATCCTCTGAATGTTATTGACTGTGGTATATGACTTTTTTGGCAAAAAGTATAAGATTGAACCTCTGTTACCCCCAGTCAGTACTGACTACCAGACTGGAATAACCCAAAAACATTTACACAAATTATGTAAGATCATGCTATCACATAAATGCTATAGGTTTTATATAACCAAGCAACATTGGCAATCCTGGAAAGCCAAGGAACAGCCCTCAGAAAAGCCTGTTTACATCTACTCTAGATTGCTCTTCCGTCAAAATGACTACTGCGCCTGTGGGAACCAAGGGCACAAAGGCCAAAATAACAAACTAATTTCTGAGTGTCAAGTTTGGAAAGATCATCATTGGGCCTCATTTACTGCTGAAGAAGTTCAGCATCGCCCCTGTGTGTGTATCCTGGTCAGGAAGATCCCAACAAACAGCTGAGAGTCAGAAACTTAATCAGGTTTTGCCTGAGGTTCCATGAATAAGAGCTGCGGGTACAAGTCCATGGGAGATGACAAGATGAATCCCAGAATCCCAAGGGAATTGCTTGATGCAGTTCCCAAGCCCCTCTTCATGATATTTGTAAAGTCATGTCAGTCAAGTGAAGTCCCTGGTGACCGGAATAAGGAAAACATCACTCCTATTTTTAGAAATAGGAACAGATCCTTCTAGAAGGCACATGGAGCAGAGGGAGGTGGCTGGAGATAGGCAGTAAGGCTTCATCAAGGGTAGGTCCTACCTGGCCAACCCAGTGGCCTTCCATGATGGAGTAACTGCATCAGTGGTTGCCTTCAGGAGGTTTAGCAACAATTACCTTTGTTGGTAATTATAATTTATAGGTTTTGATCTGCATCAAGTAAGGGCATTATCTCACTGTGTGCCCTACTTTACTCTTCACTCTAAAGAATTTGCTGTGGCAAAGAGTTGGTTAAAAGTGAAAGTGTTTTTACATAGAAGAACTTTTACATCATGTAAAACATGGCAGGTATTTCCTTGGTCAAAGCTCACTTTCACAAAGGTCTTAAAGAATAACATGGCAAGAATAGCAAAGAATATTCTGAGTAAACCAGAGCCAAAATCTCTCACCACCCCTACATATGGTGACAGTTTTAGGAATCAGAAGTGAAAATTCACCTGCAGTTGTAATTACGATGAGCCAAACTGAGGAGTGCATAAATTACATTGTACTGTGAACAGTCAGGCTTGTGTGGGGTAGAAAGTCTGAGGTCAAAAAAATTAATTATCTAAATAATTGTGAAAGCACATCAGCATGTAATTTGATATCTGATCATAAGATATGCTTATATTTCTCCCTGTACTCCTGGAATTCACACATTGCTGAGGCTGGCTTAATGTCTCACCTCCTATTTTCTTTATACAGATTTTCTATTCTGAAAACTGTATTGCAGGGCCCTCTGGCTGAGAAGTATAGAACTGGACAGGCCTCCCTTCAGAGCATGTCAAGATCACTCCTTAATTAGCTGGTGGATGCAATTTGATTAGAGAGACACAAAGTCCTGGCTCTTTTTCAGGAGCTGAATGCCTTGTTCCTTGTCATACTGACTCAAGATATCAAGCCCTGGTACCCGACCTGGCACTGATCAGTTTTATGGCTCAGGCACATGACTGCACGTAAACACAACCCTTAGACAAAATCTCCTGGAAATTGTGATGGCTGTTTCACAAGAACTTAGGACACACTGGGCAAAGAACGTGGGCCAACCAGCCATAGAAGGCACAGTCTTACCACTGTAACAGTAACTGGTAACAGTAACTTGAATCCTGAAAGATTCCTGAAGAGATTTGGAAAAAGAGAAAAACACTTTTCTTCTGTTGGTCTTGCCCAGAACATTCAGGTATGCAGATTCTGGGTATTTTCTCTCTCTTGCCTGTTAACATCCACCAATAAATTTATCTGTTGTACACACAACATATTCAAAACTGAGCTTTCTCATGTAATTCTCTTTCTTTCAATACATTTTAAAAAAAAAGGTACCAGAAGGTTTAATTTAGCTATGCAATTTTTTTGGTCCACTTTTGAATCTGTTTGAGCTTAGGGCTGATGCTAATTCTCCACAACATTCAGTTGTTTATTCCACAGCAAGTCACGCTGATAGAGATGCCAGCAGATGACTGAATTCCCAAGCTGAGCACATTGCTGGAGCAAAACACAGGGTCGGGCTGCCCTCTGCGGGCGGGGATTGGGCTCGGGAACGAATTGTTTTGCAACAGCTCATAGAGACTGATTAATGTTAGTACAAGATTTCTACGTCTGACCACAGAATTTTGACTGATGCTGTACATGGAATGCCAGTATCACAACTGGCTCTCTGCTGCCCGAGAGGAAGAAGGAAATGCAGACTGATGCAGACTGCAGGTGTCTGGTGCAGAAGTCAGGAGCCCAGGTATAAATCACAGCTCAATACAGAGCACCTGGGAATTCCCAGGAGACCCAGGCACTGGGGATAGCAGCTTCTGAACATAAAACCAGAGAAACTAAATGGCTGGAAATACTTCACTTGCACATGAGCTGCCAGGCAGGAATCCAGTACAGCACTACTCCAAGATCTAATCAGGAACAGGTTCCAATCTATTAGGCATATTACAAACACAGGTCTGCTTACTTCAGCATTTCACAACATGAGGGCTGAGTGTCAAACTAGTCCAAAGCAGCCTGAGGCAAAAGAACAGGGATGAGCAACAGAACTATTCCTGCATGACACTGGGTCTGCTACAGACTTCATTTTCTTTGCTCAGTCAGTAGTGCCTCCAGCTCAGTTCCTTAAAGGCTTCTTGCAAGTACAGACACTTGCTCTACAGGGCTGATGACTCAGAAAAAATTACAAAGGATGGAGCTGTACATACTTTTTCTGGAAATGCAGTTTGGCTCAGAGTGTAACTTCTGAACACGAAATTCTATCAGAAGGTGTTCAGGTGGCTCCCTCTACCCTCACCTACAGGTAAAGTAATGCAACAGTGATACACATGGTCACCCTCACCTCTGCGGGAACCAGGCAAGAATTCAGTTAGCTGTCAAGAAGGGCAAGTCTTTGAATACAAGACTCTTCCTAAATTCATTGGGGTTTAGTTGTTGCAAAGATGATGCAAATATCATGTGGGATGTGAGAGCCTCAGGGGTAAGTCAATGTCTTACCAGTCCCGTAGCTTCAAGTACCATCATTTGAGAACCAAGCAGGACAAGTGAACTGCTAATGATGGGCTGTCAGGTGTAGCAACCAAAGCTTTAACAAGCCAAGTAATACGCAGCAGTTAATCCCAGAGGCAACATTACTAGTCGGTATACTAATTCATTCTACACGGGATACATAGGATTGTTTTTTCCCTAAAATCATACTGGGTACGTAAGGGAATCTCTGAATGCTGCTGTAGTCTGTCCCAGAGGTTAAGCCGGGTCAGCTGCGCTCTCTGCTGGTGAGAGCTGGAACTCGCGGGAGTCAGTGGACACCTTCCCGGAGAACGGATTGGAGAACATCGCTGGAATTCTGCCATGGAACTTTATGGATAGTGAACGCTGGAGAGCGTTGTGACACTAGCATTTGGGCCTTGCTAGATAATTATGCTATCAATAATTTAAAATCAATCATAAACTCACTACCAAGTGCCTTTCATCATAAATATTTCAGACACTTCAAAATTAAGACATTTTACAATGCTAAAATTTAACATCAGACTCCATGAGAGATTTCAATTATGTCTCAGGACAGAGATATGTGAATTGAAACTCTGACAAAAACCTACTTTTAATTGTGGACTAATGAGAAAGAGAACTCTGCTGAAAGCTTCTATATTTGCATTGTAGTAGTGTGCCTGAATTAATTTGTGTAACTCATATAGACTATCAAGATCAGCTTCTGCTTATGATTAAACAGATTATCTCATGACATTTTAGGGATCAACAGATTATTGTCTGTAATCCAAAGATGTAAATAACAATGAAATCTTATTATGCATTAGAAAACAAACAATGCAGTCAGAGCTGATCTGAACACTACTCAGAAATCTCTCAGTAGGGTTAAGGTTAAGCACCTAAATTCTCCCCAGAAGCACACATAGATTCTGGTTGCCAGACTTCTGTCTTTGTGAGTACTCAGAAAAAAAAAGACTGAGGGAATCAATTTATAGCAGATAGACAATTATTTTTTTCCAGTATTTTTGGGCAACATCCAGTTTTATGCCTATTTATACCACATTCAGACTCTTGTACTCATTACAGCTGCAATACAGCATAAACCCAGCAGTTTACTTTTAACCTCTTTACTTCAGCTTCCACTAGGACAAGAACAAGTAAACTTGTGCTCCTGCTAACCTGCAGACTCCAGTGAAACTGGCTAAAATCCAACTGATCGCATTTGAGAGTATTTTATCTGGTTTCAGTAACTCATTATACACTAATACTTTCAAGAGACCACATTGCAGAACATTCAAATATATTTACTTAAAAAGGAAAATCTGGATTATAATGCTTCCAGTGGAATAGAAACATTTCAGGAAAACATGATGTGTTTGTAAAATAAATGTCTCATTCCACTGACAACACATACTTCTGACCTCCTCATGGTCTCCTTTACAAGCCATTATATAAGTTCAAGCAGGGTGGTACTGACGGTGTGACTGAAGCACAAACATAAGGAATAGCTACTGGGCAGGCAATATTTGCCCAGTATTGTGTCTTCCACAGTAGCAACGAGTGTTGGTGTCAGAAGATATTCGCAGATGTGACAAGTAAGCAATTAGATAACAGAATAATCACTAGGACATTTGTAACCCATCAGAAAACAAATGAATGTCTCCACAGAAGGAGCAGATGTGCAGATGTGGAGCAGGATGCACAGGCCAGGAAATGCCTTAAAAATGGGATTTATGAGATACTGCATGAGCTGATTACATGGTGCTGCCAGCAAATCAGCAAGGAGGGAGCTCATACACACAGCACAGAGCATAGACAACCAGAAATTCATGGCAGAAAATTACTTCAGTTCCACTGCATGCTCTTTGTTATGCAATGCACAGCATGCTTGCTTTCTGTAATAAAACTGAGAATCAGAAAGGTATGAAGATGATGGTAACAATCCCTTTAGCCCTCCTCAAAAACAGAGATCATGCTGAGTCACTACAACTTCCTTATTTCATCCCAGTAATCACTGAAAACATAGATGTCAATCTGATTATAAATGCAATAAAATCATGCACGGGATATCAACAGATATTGGGCATAGCTCTACTAGCACATTTTCATCCTAGGGTACAAAAGGGCACCTCTCACTTCTCAGCCTCTCTGAAGCAAAAGTCCAAGCTGAAGGAAGTTCTTCTGTAATGTAGACAAATGCATCCATTAGACATTGGCGTGGTGCCATCAATTCAAATAGCAGAGAAACTTTCAGATAGAAAGGCTAGCCAATTATCTCACTGTCTCACTCCATCTAAATTGATTTAATCCAGACAATTTCATTAATTTGTAAGAAGGAGAAAAGTTCCCAAAAGCTCTATCAATTAGAACAGCCTCACTTTCATGCTCTGTCTTCTCATATTCAAGCAAAACACTAACTCACTGCATGTACTACCCTAAAAGAAGAGCTGCCTTGCCAAAAAAAACCCCACTCCCAGGCCATCAGAACTGCTCTCAAGGGTACTAAAATGGGTAGCAATACTTGTGTTTATTTCAGGAGAAACAACAACACCAGGCATGAGAAAGTGAAAATGTATTGCTGCACATATGACATTGGTAGCCCATCCATAACTGTATCATCTCCTATTAAATAATTTTCAATAAGACATATCCAAATAAAATGTAACCTTAGCTAAGTCCTTCTGCATTGACACTGGGGAAATAGTGTTTCCATTAATTTTCAGTGATTTGCATTATTCCCAGTCTGTCAGTATTTATCCAATATTCTCAGTAGTTAGAAATACATACATATACTTGAGAAATTAAGAGACTCCTTTAAAAGAACATTCAAAAAGTATATCTACAATTTGCAATGCATATAAGCACCATAGACTGGATTCTGCATGTATGGCTACAAATTCAAGCTCAATCTATTGGTAAGTAAATGCAGGCTTATGTGCAGATATTCAATTTGTTTAATAAGCTTAGGAATAATCACTTAACTGTGATATTTTCTTTGTTTCCTATATTGCAAGGCATTTCACATTGAAAGTCCTAATAAGAAGTCACTTTTACAACCAAAACCTTAATTTTAACCACAATGAAATGTTCTGTTTAAATAATAATGGATTTATGTACATCAGGCACTCTTAGAATAACAAGAAGCTCTCAAGCATTAGAAAAGCTTTACCTCACCATCTGTGATTCTGTGACTTATGATTTCATAAATTGTTAAGTACACTTAGAAATAGTCTCACAGTTATAAAACTGTCTCTTTTTATATCTTCATGATATCTTACTGTTTCTTTAGCCATTTTGCTGCTCAGAGATGGGAAGGCCCAGGCACATTCAAAAGACACTTTTGCAGAAACAGATTGCAAAGAGCATCTTAAATTACCATGTTCTCTTAGACACCTTAATCCAATCACGTGGGCCTTATATCCACATTTTCTTCAGAAATGATGAAGGCTCCAAAACAGTATCTATGGTGAGAAAATGGGAAGGTCCCCATTAACGTGGTAAACAGCATCACATTGATGGGAGGAAAGCTGTACCACTACTCAACCTATTTGCTGACAACATTTGCATTCAAACCTACAACTCATCTTTATTTTTTTTAACAAAAGCAATATAAACCTTAAAGAAAAACCATATAAGCCGGCTTGAACTGTACTTATAATATAAAAATACTAATAAAATAAATATATAAGTATTACATATTTAAATATACATAAACGATAATAATCTGGATATATTGCAAAACTATAGTAGATGCTGCTTAAATTCATCTGAAAAAGGGTTTGCCTCCTAAAGCACAATTAGAAAGTCTGACAAAACTTTTAATGTTAAATCATAGAAGACAGGCATCTTCCAAATGCAGCATCTGTCCAGTGAATAATTACCTAAACACAGAGATGGTATATATGTTACATCATATGACCACCCACACAGAAAATTTACATTTCTATAGGACTATCTATAGAATATAACTTGACAAACCAAGCGTAAGCAGATTTAAAATCCCCAGCATAATTAGTTTTTTAATTCATGTTATTATATATATACGGATTTTGAGAAGCAAATAGCTAGCTCTGCAGCAGAGGTGCCCACATAAACTATTTACTTCCATAGAATACTTGGACTGTCCATGCCTGCAGAGCAGAGGCAGTAGCAGCAATCAGTACAGCAGACTCATCACAGGATCAACAGCCATAGTCTGGCTTCCTAGATAACACAATTTAAAGAACAGCAATTAAATAGTAGTTTTGCCCTGTCTTTTGATTCACCTCTCTCTGCTTTCTCCTAGCATATGGGGAAGTTGATGTTCAGTCATCTCCATGAATTAATGAGGCAGCTTTTCTTCATTTGGTACTACATGTTCTCTTTTCTTTCCCACAGTGCTCTGTCACCTTCCCAACATTTCACTCTTCTCCCCAGTGTCAAAGCAATCCTGTTCTCTACTTCCATTTGCCCAGTGCCTAAACACTATCCCATGAATTGTAGCTGTTCCCCAAACATCACACTGCCTGCCAGCTACATCTATAACCTCTGCTCACCCCACTCTACCTCTGCTTTTCGTGTGGCACTGGAAAACAGCAGGGATAATCTTTTTCTCTGAAGTATTTGGTTTGGAGGTGAAATAAAGCCCTCTTTGTCTCCTTCTCTCTGAAAAAAAAAAAAAAGAAAAGAAAAAGTGAAATGGGTAATGTGCACATTGCCACAAGTCCTCTCAGCTGCGCAACCACAGTCATTCAGGACCATGCCACCCAGTCCACTTGCCTCTCACCCAGCAGCAACAGAGCTGAATCATTAAAGCTGGAAAAGACCTCCAAGATCCTCAAGTCCAACCTTTGACCTCATAACACCATGCCCACAAAGTGCCACATCCACTCATTTTTTGAACGCTTCCAGGGATGGTGACTCCACCGCTTGGAGTCACCACCCCAGGGCATGTCATTGTTTCCCTGAGGACAGTGGCAGACCCAAAATGTCCCCGCAGACAGTGAGTTTGGCCTTTGGCCACCCACGCCAGGGCTGTTCCGTACCTGCACCATGTCGGCAGGTGGGTGGAGGTGGCTGGCTCTCCATCCTCACCATTCTGAGGGGCATGAGTAGCCCCAGAGACCTTCGTGGGAGCCTGATGGCAGTGTCTGGGCACAGGGACAGCAGAGGTGGGCACTCCTTCCCCTCACCTGAGCCAGGAGGGCAGGAAGGCAAACAGCATCCTGGCCTGTATCAGGAACAGTGTGGGCAGCAGGGACAGGGAAGGGTTTGTCCCTGCGAGGCCACACCTGGAGTGCTGTGCCCAGTTCTGGGCCCCTCAGCTCCGGAAGGACATGGAGGTGCTGGAGTGAGTCTGGAGAAGGGCAATGGAGCTGGGGAAGGGCAATGGGGCTGGGGAAGGGTCTGGGGAAGTGCTGAGGAGCGGCTGAGGGAGCTGGGGGTGATAAGCCTGGAGACAAGGAGGCTCAGGGGGGCCCTTGTCGCTCTCTACAACCACCTGAAAGGTTGGTCTTTTCTCCCAGCCAGCTAGGGATAGGACAAGAAGACACAGCCTTCAGCTGCATCAGGGCAGGTTGGGACTGGACATTAGGAGGAATTTCTTCACAGAAAACGTGATTAGACATCGGAATGGGCTGCCCAGGGAGGCAGGGAGTCTCCGTCGCTGGAGGTGTTCGGTGCAGGGCAGGCTGACACGGCGGTGCCCTCAGCGGTGCTCCCCAACCCGGCCGGGCTCTGTGCCCTGTCCCGGGACACGGCGGGCTCTGTGCCCTGTCCCGGGGCACGGCGGGCTCTGTGCCCTGTCCCGGGGCACGGCGGGCTCTGTGCCCTGTCCCGGGACACGGCGGGCTCTGTGACCCCTCCCGCGACATGGCTGGGTCTGTGTCCTGTCCCGGGGCACGGTGG